>JABXWE010004536.1:0-52022 GCA_014611495.1 Limonius californicus | reverse complement strand
AAATGATTAAATTTCCTACCATAACATGACAGTTACCATCACTAAATCAGTGAATCACAAACTGCGATACATCAGAAAGTGTCACTAAATGGCCAAAATGGAATTCGAAAACTCATATTTAAAAAACCTTTCATGAATTAATATTTAACTTGATTTGTCTAAACGATATCCTTGCAGGAGAATGTTCAAGTTTAGGAGACCTATGAAACAGAAAATACAGGGAATTCCTGAACCATACTACATCTTTAGGTTATAAATGATCGGAATTAAGCAGGTAAACAGCGACCAGGGAAAAATAAACTAGAGCAGGCCGTGCACGTGAAAATGTATGTTGAACTCCATGGTTATGTGGTGTTTCATGAGGCTAACTTAACCCTACTTCTGAACAAGTAAATACGATTAGGTTACAAACTGTCAAGGTAAGAACAAGCAAGAAATTATTTTACATTTATTGGTGAAAGGTTGAAGAATGCACCGAAGTTAAGCAGTAAGGGAACATGTGCGATCCTTTTTTATGAGCTGACAAGTTGCATAAGAAAGTTCAGCTTGGTGGGAAACAGTTAGTAACAATTTCCCTAACATTTTTAATATTTTCTTCATTCTGCTTTGTAAGTCGACCGCTGCCTTTTTTTTTTTTGATACGACCGCTAGTTTCTCGAGACTGCTGCCTTGAGTTCAGGGTGAAACAAATTGTAGCAGACCACCAGGGCTGGATATTCGTCCTGGAAATCCTGCATACAACCATGTGTCAAATACTGCCATGCATCGTCAACTTTCTGGCCATTACGGAAATAAGCCTCAACCACATCTGATTTTGTATTACAGTAACCATTTATATGTTTTCATGTTTTACATTGGCAGTTTATAACCTAATCCTATTTATTTATTTAGGAGTAGCATGAGGTTTGCCTCACGAAACACACTGCATATTTATGGAGTTAAGACATACGTTTTCAGGTCCGCGACCTGATCTAAATTTTGTTGTGTTCTTTATTTCTTGAATGGGTAGAAAAAGAGAAGATATTGAAAAATAGGAAAAGGATATACATACATGTGAAAATTTGGAAAAAGACGGAGTCACTGGAAGAACAATAAACATAGAGATAAATAGAAATTAGAAGAAACACTCGATAGTTGCCATTATTTGACCCTTGAAGTCGCTGTCCGTCAAACTTTCAGCAATTCAACATGTACAACAATTTTTTTCTTCTAATGGTATTTACTGTTATTTTGAATGGGCGAGATCTAGGTTGCGGTTTTCCAAGCAGCTCTTTGCTCTGAATGTTATTAACTTCTTGTACATCCTAAATATGCATTTTGCCTCTCTAAGATAATTCCAACCGCAGTATTTGTTTTTCAGCGACCTTAGGCGGGTTTGAATCCGGGTCTATATATATATCTAGGCAACGGGTCTAGGAAAATTCACCGCCAACAATTCACCGACAGCAATTCACCGCCAACAGTTCACCGCCACGACAATTCACCGCAACAACAATTCACCGCAACAAAAAATAACCATCTTTATTTATTTTATTTTTAAAATTAACGAATTACTCAACACCGCAACAACATTAAAACATTTTATCAAAATATCTTTAATAAAAACCATCAAATAATATAATTTAAAATTTATTAATATGATGGGAACATTGTCAAAGAACAAATATACATATGTAGTAAAATTAATACGATATATTATGGGCTATCCCTCTAATATAGTCAAGTATGTTGTCAGGATTATACTGATCAACAATATTCTTGATGCGTCGAGCACAATCCCTATATTTCCTCTTCGACGGTTGGGGTTCGACTCCGCTTACATATTGCTCTATCCGGACTTCATTCAGGTTTTGTTCTTTTTTCACACAATCAATGAACTTTCAAATATTAGGATGCATCGCCCCGATCTGTTCTTGGAATCCTCGATGCCAACCTTCCACAGAGTTGTTTGTTTTAGGTAAATCTTCCAAGATTGTCTCATAAACACTTCACATTTTAATAGGGTATTGTGGTGGTCGGCGCTGTCTCCTATTGGGGCGTCCAATCCACGTATCCTCGAAATAGTCGATAACTTCTTGGGCCTCTGGAGGGAAAACGTCATTGTCAACCAATGTTTCAAACACATGAACTACCGATGCTGGTGGGACAAACGCAATTGCTGACAACATTCGCATATGCAGCGCGAAATTTGCGTCCGTCTCATACCTTTGCTTCAACCCGCGATTTTGAATGTTCCGGAAAATGCACTGGGTGAAGTGGAAAAAGCACCCCTTTAGCCTTGCATTCGGAAATTCTGTCCTGAACGCATTGTTCATAGCTTTCTCGTAATCGGTAGTAACAGTCCTTGGTGATAATAAAGGCTCCAAATTCTTCATAGCTCGAAGAAGGCGTGTATATGTCGCTTCTGATTTGCGGGCAACAGGCCGTAAACCAAAGGTACCGCTGCGTTTTCTTTTAACCCATGTATGGTATATAATTGATGGAATAACAGTGGTACCGTTTTAAAGGTACCATCGGCATACCAATGATCACTGCCTGCGAGCAACTGCATATTTCTGCGGGTAGAAAATATCACCATCCTATCTTCTTCTGGGCCGGAATCATACAGCAGAAGATCCTCTCCGTTGAGGGTTCTTGTGTATTCCTCTGGAAATTCGATTTCTTGGCGATGATTGGGCAGAGCTGGACCAGCCCTTTGCTGCTGACGGATATGGCGGATCGTTCTCTTCATCACGTCTATAGTTGGAAGTTTGGGGGCTGCTGCTTGACTGCATTGGATTGTTGCATCGGTAATTATGGCCTGGGGGGCATTGGTGGTTGTTTTGGCAGTTGTTTTAATAGCCTCGTAAATTTTAGCCGCTTCCACTCCAGCTGCGTCACCGACATGATTGTGTTCCCCTCTAACCGTAACAACATCATTCGCTGTTTTCACTCTCACTTTACACTTAGTTTTCTGGTAGTTTTCGCACTTCCACAATATTTGATCAACGCTTTCTTTTTCTTTAAAGAAGAAGTGCCCATCAAGGAGCAACTTCCGCTTTCCGTTTTCTGACATCACGAACTCGACAGGCATTTTCACAGAGGTACTGGCCGTATGATGGTTTGACTTGAAATGAAAATTTGAAATACCATCCCAGTTTTATATTGAAATCTAACTACAAGAAAATGGGATTTACTTATCTGGTAATTAGGAAGAAAGTTGGGTAATTCGTTTTTGCCAGGAATTATAAAATTAAATGAGATATTGTAATGTTATTTTAATAGGTATACTTATGATTGTTACTTTAAAAGTTATTGTTCACTAATTAGTTCTTGCAATGTTATGTTACTTATGATAATTAGGGATTTACTTATCTGGTAATTACGATGAAATTCTTTTCGAGTTGGGTAATTCGTTTTTGCCAGGGACTATAAAATTAAATGAGATATTGTACTGTTATTTTAATAGGTGTACTTATGATATTACTTTAAGTTATTATATATCCAGTGCCTCTAATTTATCGTTAATTTTAAAAATAAAATAAATAAAAATGGTTATTTTTTGTTGCGGTGAATTGCTGTTGCGGTGAATTGTTGTGGCGGTGAATTGTCGTGGCGGTGAATTGCGTTGCGGTGAACTGTTGGCGGTGAATTGCTGTCGGTGAATTGTTGGCGGTGAATTTTCCGGATTCCCTAGGCAACTGAAGCAGGCTTTCTAAAGGTATTACAAACTAACCAAAATATGTTTGGTAATAATTTATTAGCGTAATGTAAACAAAGCCTATTAATTAATTGTACTATAGTTATTAATTAACTAATTGAGCACACTTAGGTAACAGATACAAAATTAAAGCCCGTGTGCTTGCACGCAACGGCATGGAAAATAATTTCACGCTACGGCGTTCATCAATGCAATTTGTTTTACTAGCATACGTTTACTATTCAAACGTTATGTAATGAAAAAACTTACTACAATGGCTCATAAATATGATTCACCTATTGTTAGTAATACTCACGTTTCGCAGAGTAGAGCATGTAGTATCTGTAATTATTGTAAAAATCGCATCGTAATTACCCACTTGCGTTACAACGCTACGGAACACAATTACGACGTGACCAATAAAAAAATTAACGGGGCAAAAAACGACTAAACAGAAGTGAAGAGAAATAAATTATTTGGATTGGAACAAAAAACTTGGTTTTTTGTCTATAAACAAAGCATTAGCTGATCCTTTGTGCAGCTATTGTCTGAGGTCCTTCCAGAAACGTTCAGGAATTTTAAATATTTGGGAGCGTACAGGGTACTATCTTGTGTGTTTCTGTAGAAAATTTACCTACACTGTTGGTATTTTCAACCAAATTTAAATTAGTTTCAAGAAGACTGTTTTGGAATAAGTATTATATTCATATAAGCTGTTGAAACATACAGATATAAGTTTAAGGAGTACATATTTTAGTTCATTGTGAAGTGTAAGAAAAAACTCAGCATTTAATGATGATTCTGTATATTTAATAAAAATATATTATTTTTATTCATTTAATAAATAATATAATTGTTAGGCAGTAGTTTTTGTCTACAGTGAATATTATTTAAATGCAAGCTCAACAAATAAATATTTGCAGAATTATACGTAGCTTCTATGGGCCCTCAATAACAGCTGGGATTAATTAGAAGGTTAGAATGAGAGGACGAGAAGGCGGGTGTTTCTTGGAATGTGGGGGATAAACAAGGGGTAGCAGAGTGTTAACAAGGGTTACCAACGGCAGTCTACAAAAGGCAGTGTTGTTGGTAGCTAGGCGAAGCTTGCATTTCTTTGGCGTTATAACTAACTAACAGCGTTTGCGAACCTACTAACTGATTGCGATGCGATTATCCTATAAACTGATGCAAGGTGCGAAATTAATGTTACCACTTATGTATTTATATATATATATATATATTGCCATGATATTTATGTTAAATTAATATAATTATAGTTAAATATTTGTTAAATGTTATTATAATACCTTAAACTAAACAAAGAATGCCTTCGGAAGGTCTGGTATATGTATAAAAAGGATATTTGTGATGTTAAATTCCATATTTTCACCTGAAATGTAGTATAGGTAGATTATTTATGTCCTAATTAATAATATTTAATTAAACATTATAGTTAAAAAGTCTTTATAAACCTGTTTGAGATAAAAAGTGTTTCCGATACTAGTTTACGATGTATCATGATAGGAATTCTTTTACTCTATATGTGAATTGGCAGTATTTGACTGTTTGTAATCCTGTAGTATGATTGAGTACTCATTGTGGTTGATGATGGGGGTCGCTTTGGACTGTGTCGGAGCCCTAAAATTTCAAATATAGCTGTTATGATAAATTTATAGAGAATATGTAAATAAATTTTATGTTAGTTGTGTTACATTAGCTAGATAAGTTGTGTATTAGAGCTAGGTAGGTTTTTGTCATGTTTATTTAACAATTTAGTTGTGTTTAGTTAACTATAATTGCAGTTTTATTAAAAATTTAGAAAAAGTTAGGTTATTTATAGAAATGTGTTAATTTTGTTATGTATATCCGTCTTATAGGAGGTTTGTTGTGTTGTAAAACTCGAATATTTATTCAAGGATTGTGTTAAGTGTGTTTTATTAGATGTTGGAATCATTTTAGTATATTTAACAATATTTTGAAAAATGTAAAATTTTGGTAATTTCGAATATTGGCTTGTGGGATGTCTATTTATAGATAATAATTCAGGGATTCTGAATCTAAAATTAGTTTTTTAATAGGTTTAGGCATAAGTTTTCTATCAATCATTTTAAATTTATTTATTAATGTTTCAATAGTTTTTGTTTTGGAAATTCCATCCTTGTCTTTGATATGTAACCTAGTTACGATTCGAGTTTGTCCGATTTGCAGAGGTTTCTGGCAGAAAATAATTGAATTAGTACCTTCATGGCCATCGACTAGAATGCACGCATTTTGATCTGTGCCAAAAATTCAATTGTTATGTAAAATTCAATGCTGTAATTTTAAATTCACAAGTGAGGTTAAGTCTCTTTGTTTACAAAGTGTCAAAAGTGATTTATATGACTCCAACAGTAATTGTGGGTTAATTATAAATGTGTGTACAATAATAATAAATAAGTTACCTTATTCAATTTAATCCAAGTGTGTTTTTTTTGGGAAATTCTACTAAAAAGAAATAAGAATAAAATAAGATTCTACGTATTCATTTATTGAAAATAATAAAATTAACATATGAAAAAGAACTTACCTTAGTTATACTGGAACATTTAAGTGTAATTAATACTGTGCTTCTGAGAATTATTCCACTAAACTTTAAATTTCTGAACTGGAAGCAGACATTGCTAATTTCAACCAACTCCGGTACATACAATGGAACTCTTCAACGTAAGAATGTGCAGATGCAGCGGTTTCTCGAGAAATTGGTGACTACCGTAGAGCAAAAGGGACTGGATTTTCAAGATAAGTTCAAAATTTAATTATGTATTGTTATATTATGTGTTACAATTGCCGCATATATAGCTATCTAAAACAGGGAAGCCACGTATATCCTTACCTTGAGTTTTTAAGAGTCTATTTAGATGCAAAAGAAATAATTTATGTTAATTTTATCTGAGAAAGAACTCAGATTGGCGCCCAACTTAAAAATTTATTTTATAAAAAAATTAATTTCGCACTTTATTAATTACTAATTATTATTAAAATTATAAAACATAGCATCTTTTTGGCGCCCAACGTGGGGCGATTTCATCAATTATAATTATTATTAATTTAATTAAGAAAATACATAGCAATATACATACATGAATATATGAAGATAGATTATGGTCTGTATCCCATTAAGTGTTATATGTGTTTACTCAAATGGTTATGTATATCTGCTTGTCATTATATGTGGCTAACAAGCGCTGGGTCCCATTATTTTTATTATACAAGACTGGTGTATTTATGTAAATAATTGATGGAAACAGTAGCTATAGGAGCAGATAATGTGTGTGGCATGCTTAATCATTATTCTCCTAGCAATGATTGGGGTAGGTAGTCAACTGGCAGAGGTAGCCTCGCGAAGGCGCCTAGGTTGAATTAATGTTATTACAATGAATGTTACATCAATGCCAGAAGGTCATCGACTGACTTCGCCTGTATTGAAGGTCATGGATTTTACATCGAATTAAGATCTTTAAAACCGGAATCACTAATTTTAAGTCAAGATCTCAAGTTTAAAGTTAAGCCTTTCATTTATAAATCAATATTACAACATATCCAGTTTAAAGTCGAGAAGCAAAATTTCCTAAGCTAAAAGTCGAAATATCAATTTAACTCAAACTCAAGGTCATGGACATTTATTTTAAATTTCCGAATTTTAAAGCAAATTAGTTATGCTGAAAATCAAAATACAATTAAATTTTAACAAACTTAAGGTCATGAATTGTATATCGAATTAGGTTCTCTAAAACTGGAATCACTAATTTTAAGTCACGGTCTCAAGTTTAAAGTTAAGCCTTTAATTTATAAAGCAATATTACCACACAGCCGGTTTAAAGCCTAAATCCGAAATGACAATTTTAATTCATATTCAAGGTCATGGATTTTACATCGAATTAAGATCTTTAACACTGGAATCACTAATTTTAAGTCAAGATCTCAAGCTTAAAGTTAAGCTATGGATTTTCATTTTAGTTCCCGAATTATAACGCAACCTATCCAGTTTAAAGTCAAGATGATAATTACTTATGCTGAAAATCAAAATACAATCAACTTTTAACTCAAATTCAAGGTCATGAATTTTACATCGAATTAAGTTCTTTAAAACTGGAATCACTAATTTTAAGTAAAGATCTCAAGCTTAAAGTTAAGCTATGGATTTTTATTTTAGTTTCCGAAT
Organism: Limonius californicus; assembly: GCA_014611495.1. NCBI lineage: Eukaryota > Metazoa > Arthropoda > Insecta > Coleoptera > Elateridae > Limonius > Limonius californicus. The sequence continues at coordinate 44,142 of JABXWE010004536.1, read as the reverse complement.
TATAAAGCAACCTATCCAGTTTAAAGTCAAGATGATAATTACTTACGCTGAAAATCAAAATACAATCAACTTTCAACTCAATTCAAAGTCATTAATTTTACATCGTATTAGATTCTTTAAAACTGGAGTCTAATTTTAAGTCAAAATCTCAAGCTTAAAGCTATGGATTTTTATTTTTAGTTCCCGAATTTTAAAGCAACTTATCCAGTTTAAAGTCAAGATGATAAATTACTTATGCTAAAGATCAAAATACAAATCAACTTTCAACTCAATTCAAAGTCATTAATTGTACATCGTATTAGATTCTTTAAAATTGGAGTCACTAATTTTAAGTCAAGATCTCAAGCTTAAAGCTATGGATTTTTATTTTTAGTTCCCGAATTTTTAAGCAACTTATCCAGTTTAAAGTCAAGATGATAAATTACTTATGCTGAAAATCAAAATACAATCAACTTTCAACTCAATTCAAAGTCATTAATTTTACATCGTATTAGATTCTTTAAAACTGGAGTCACTAATTTTAAGTCAAAATCTCAAGCTTAAAGCTATGGATTTTTATTTTTAGTTCCCGAATTTTAAAGCAACTTATCCAGTTTAAAGTCAAGATGATAAATTACTTATGCTAAAGATCAAAATACAAATCAACTTTCAACTCAATTCAAAGTCATTAATTGTACATCGTATTAGATTCTTTAAAATTGGAGTCACTAATTTTAAGTCAAGATCTCAAGCTTAAAGCTATGGATTTTTATTTTTAGTTCCCGAATTTTTAAGCAACTTATCCAGTTTAAAGTCAAGATGATAAATTACTTATGCTGAAAATCAAAATACAATCAACTTTCAACTCAATTCAAAGTCATTAATTTTACATCGTATTAGATTCTTTAAAACTGGAGTCACTAATTTTAAGTTAATTTTAAATCAAGGTCGCAAGTTAAAGGTGGAGATATGAACTTTCAATTCATTCAAGATTGTTAATTTTTAATATAGATATCCAGTTTAATTAAGGTCAACCAATAACTTTAATTTTATGTCACGATCTCGAGTTCTATTTTGAATTCATGTCTTGAAACAATTCAAGATTGAATATTAAGAATTTTCAGGTCTCGAGTTTAAAGTCGAAGTTCAAAAGGAAATGGAGATTTCGAGCAAGAACGCGAATGATAAAGAGTTTTAGATTTATAAACAAAGCAAAGCGTTGTTCTCCCACAATTTCACAGGATATATTATTCTAGCTGCTACTAGTAATGAGAAAACGAAATCATACATTTTAATCGTACTATTTTCTCCGTGGTATGGAAATTATTGGAGTTGTCGTAGTATATTATTAAAGAACTAGCTGCTACTAGTTTAATGACGAAAACGAAATCATACATTTTAATCGTACTATTTTCTGACCGTGGTATCGGAAATATATTGTACTGTTTTTAAGTTGTCGGCTTTATAGTAAATCACATAACGCCTCCTTAATAACTGCAAAGAAAAAAAGTTAATACTACTTTAAATATTCATAAGCATAATTTACAGAAAAGGGACTAATTACATTTGTAGCGTGCGAAAAGATAGGCCAGAGTTTTCCGGAAAACTTTAAGAAAACGTAATTAAGATTTAAATAGATTTGCTTCTATTAATATGTTCCTTATCTTCAAGGTATTCTTATTTGGCTTTAACTATTTAACTGGAAAATCTATTTTTCTAATTTTGATTTTCTAAGAAATATTAGGGTTGCTCATTAAGTACGTCACAGTCCAATATAGTCATTATTAAAATTATTTGGAGGTTTTTTTGTTTTTAAGGTGTTGTAATACAAAAATGCGCACATTATGAAAATATTTTTTTATATACTAGGTGCTTGCCACGGCGGGGCATCTTCCAGGTATTATTTTTTAAATAGGCCATCCTCTACTGTTTTTAAATCAGTGTAAAATCGTCTTTCCAACGGCCTCCTGTTTTTTTAAATTTTGGTTTTGGTCCTAAGTTTATCTAAAAAAAGTTAAACTTTTGGTTCGCACAAGGTTTAATAAATTAATTCGGTGCGTGAGTATTACGATTAATTAGGAATACGTACTTCGCCAAGCGATATACTAAAACGATACAACCACCAAATATAATTTGTTATAGATGGTGTTTTTTTACACCACTGCAAATTTAATTTATTTCAAACATCATGCTTTTTCAAACGAAACACTCGTATATTATTATATTTTTGAATTACCACGTTAATTCTCCACAATTTTTATGAATATTGTCCTATACCTAAAATCGATATTTTTACTTTTTCATTTCAAACCATTGAATTATTAAACATATTATTTCTGTCCAGTAGCCATGATTTTGACTTAGCTTGCAACGACTCAAACGGAAAGTGTACCGAAAACTATTGCATAATGATGAGTATTATGTCGTTTTGGACTACCACATTGGGTGAAGGGCGACTCGTCAGTGAACAATAGTTTTTGGAAAAGTTAGGAGTTGTGTTTTCCATTTCGAATCCCCACTGACTTTATGTCAAAATCATGGCTAGGTCGAAATAAAAAGTTTAATAAATCAACGGTTTGTAATGAAAAAGTAAATATATCTATAAAAACCTTGATTTTAGGTGTAAACAATATTGCAAAAAATGTGGAGAATTAACGTGCGAATTCAAACATATAATAATATACAGACTGTTCTATTTGAAGATATTGAGGAAAAGCTCTTTGAAATAAATTAAATTTGCGCTGGTGTAAAAAAACACCATGTATAACAAGATTAATATTTAGTTGTTGTGTCGTTTTAGTACATCACTTGGCCACGTGGCAGCGAAATACGAGAATGGGCATTGGCCGACAAATGAATATTTTTTTCCTAGAAACGTCAGCTATTGACATTAATATATACGAAGTTGCAGGTGCCTATCTTCTTGTTTATAAAAGTTATACATTTAATATTACTGTGGTGCTGGTGATTATGTTTTAATGAAAAAATTCGAGACAAGGACGGTGATCAAAAACGTTTTTAAGAAACGTTTAACACCGCAGGAAATTTATAATAATATGTCCGGAGCATTGGGCGATTCTACCCAAATTCAAATTAGGAAAGAGGTCGTATCAGCATCCACCAGGTGCTCGACCACCAGAAACTGTTGTCACTCAATAATATGATAAGGTACAGAATGATCGGAGAATTACGGTCAAATATATTGCTGAAACATGTGGTTTCCCGCTGGAAGAGTTGCACGAGGAATTGTGTCTGAAAAAGTCTGCGTACGATGGATTCAGAAAATGTTGTAAACTGATCAGAAGCGAGCCAGCGCCGTGGTTTCTCATCCCCACGAAAGTTCCGGGTGACTTCATCAGCCGGAAAGATAATGTCAACAGGGTTTTGAAATTCTGGAGAGAGTTCTGCTTGTTCATTATTTACCACGTGGTACACACGATAACGGGAGACTACGAGGGCTGTTCTTTTTCCGCTGAGCCTATCTAGCAGGCGATATTTTGAAACAAGTTTTGCTTGAGATTTTAACGAATTTGTTTATAAGTTTAATTATATTGAAAGTTGTGAAATATACTTGCAGGTTTTTAAAATACATAATTTTAAAGTAATCCTTTCCCCAAGAAGTTATGGAATTGAATGGAGAGCATTATCGAGTTGTGATTTTTTACAATTTCACGCGTGGTTAAGCCATAAAGAATATTTTGAGGAAATCAATCGAGTGTTTGGCGACAAGTCTTGTTCCTTAGCTACCGTAAGGCGGTGGAACAATGCATTTCAACGTGGTCGACTTTCCTTAAATGACAACTTTCGAGCTCCTAAGCCAAAATCGGCAGTTACCGAAAATAATATTAATCTTGTACGAAACATGATTGAAGAATACCGGTATATTACTGCCAGGAGTTTAACTTTAAAGATTGGTGTGAAAGCAATTGACACCATTTTATTCAATCATTTGATGGTACGTAAGCTTTGTGCCTGTTGGATTCCGCACAATTTGACTCCAGTTCAAAAAAAAATCCGTGTGGCATGGTGCAGATCTACACTGGATCGCTTTGGCAATGGATCGTCTCATTTGGTGTACAACATGATTGAAACGTGAGTATACTACTATGATCTCGAAAGAAAGCAACAGTCGACAGTTTGTGTCTTTGAGAACAAATCGGCTCCAACGAAAGTTGTTCGTGAAAAAAACCGAAACAAAAATATGGTTGCCATATTTTTTGGAATTACTGGACATTTTTCCACATAGCACTGGAGGATGATCGTACTGTTAATGCTGAATGGTACACTACAGTTTGTTTACCTCAAGTTCTCCAAAGTTAACTTTGACTTTGAATATTTGAATGCTCAAAACATTGAAATAATGGGTACTTCACCGTACAGACCTAGCACCTAGTAGCTTCTTTTTATTTCCGCGTGTAAGAAGACCTTAAGGGGTTTACCTTTTACATAGGCCGAAGAAGCAGTTGACGCATTTAAAAATGAAATAAATAACCTAACGCGAGAAGATTGGAGAAAATGTTTTGAAGATTGGTTTTCATGGATGCAGAAATACCTTGACAAATTATAAATAAATTTGCCGTTTCAATAAATTGTGTATTACTTTACTAGGCTCATCAGAAAGGAGAACAGCCCTCGTATTACGCAAAACTCATACCAAAAGTTCGTGAGGCTACAAAGCAAAAAAGGCGTGGAAAATTGAAACGCGGCGTTATGCTCCACCAAGACAACGCTCCCGCTTACAAGAGCTGTGTTTGCATGGTTACTATCCACAATGCTGGATTTGTAAATTTTCGGACCATCCGCGTATTTGCCAGATCTGACCCCCAGTGACTTTCACCTGTTTCCCAAATTAAAAGAACATCTGAGGAACTCAATTTTCGGATGATGTAGGGGTGATGGCTGCTGTGGATGAGTGGTTTGCAGTGCAAGAAGACAAAGAGTTTTTTCTTCTAAAGGCATTCAAGCTGTACGTCAGCGTTTACTAAGAGTGTTAATCTTTTAGGGATTATGTTGAGAAATAAAGTTGTTTCAAATGTCTAAAACATTTGCTTAAATATTAGGAACAATAAATGGTGAACCACCATCGTATGTACAAAGTGATTTTTTAAAAAGTCAATTGCAGCAAGCCTAGAAAAAAAGCTATTCCGTCTGCAGTCAGCTGTAATGAGCTTTGAATGACATTTACCTGTATGTCAAACTGTGTGACAGTTCAGGTAGTTAAAAATTTTGGCCCAACAAAATGTGAAAATGAACAAGTATTTAGTTGCAACTGATTTGTAATTTATTAAGGTAAGTAAATTACAGGTTTTTCGTCAAGATTTCTTTTTTTCTGTTACAATTTTCATATTGTCAGATTCTAAAGCTTAATATAGACGGGACAATCCCTAGGCTACTGCAATTGACTTTTTAAAAAATCACTTTGTATGTATTCTTAATTAATCATAATACTCACGCACCGAATTAATTTGTGTAACCTTGTGCACAACAAAATTTTCACTTTTTTTAGATAAACTTGGGACTCCTCATCCAAAATTTAAAAAAACACGAGGCCGTTGGAAAGATAGTTTTACGCTGAATTCAAAAATATACAAATGTACAGGGTGGCCTATTAAAAATAATACCACTTAAAAAAACTTCCAAATCATTTTAATATTGCCAATATTGGATTTTGACGCACTAATAAGCATCCTTGTATTGTTAATATCTCATATAAAACTGATTATACAATTGTATTGTGATTGACAATCAGAAAATATGTGAATTGCATCGTAAAAAACCTGCCGATAGGAACATTTTATTCTTCAAACCTTTCCTGAACAGTATTTTTAAACGAAGACTACAGATTGTGAATTTCATCTTCAGGAAGCAAAATACCGAAACGTCAGCGGTAAAAATGCAACTGTCTGGATTTACAATTTTATTTTTTGGGTTTAGATATGTGTAGGAAGGGCCGTTTGTCTCCGAAACGGGCTGTGGATTTTACAAATTGATTGAAAGTATAAAACAGATCAAGACTAAGTGCATGAGACTGGTCCGCTGAAACTAAGGACATGAAAATATTTTTGCCCTAAACTTATTAACACGAGACATTCGTTTGAATTGACGTTGGTAGCTACAGGAAGCAAGACCATTATCAAAGAAAATACCGATACCAAGTAATTATTGCGGTTTATTTTGGTGCACAGTGTGCATTCTAACGTCAGGGCAAAATTCCGACGGATGTGAGTCATGATGTGGATTTTTCTGACAGATAAAGAATAGCGTACGTGGTAAGTGACCCTTGGTAGAGTGGCCGACCTGCGTAGCCCAACCGGAACATCATCCGGACTTTACTACAACCTAATAACAATAAATTAATGCGCCTTCCACGTACTACTACGTACACGTACGCCATAATTAGGAGGCACAATAAAAATACGACCTTGTTACGTTCCGCACTTGAAATTTTATTGTAAAACACCGCTCGTGTGGAATACCAAGAACTTCAGCCACTTGCAGTGCCGAATCACCGATGAACCGCTTCTAGGCGGCCGCCTGGGGGTGCAGAGTGACCACGCTTTGATCAGCAACAGATGTTTTTGCGAAAACAAGTCAAAAGTGTTGTGTCTAAGAAACCAATGAACTGTGATGAATATGGTCTGTTATCGCAAATAGGACACCTGTTGTAAACATCATCACGTTTCAGTCTTGTTGACACTAGATGTGAAAACCTTATCTAAGACTCTTTGTTTACTGTGGTCTACAAAGCGTAAAGATAATACCCATTCAAAATAAAATCGTACAAAAACATTAATTTAAAATTATATGATGAATGAAGGTCATCACACACGAGACTTGCACTTAAAATGCTAAAACCCGACCCTGTTTTTGTGTAATAATTATTCTATCTGCCGGCGACCACAACCGCTGCCTCTGTTCTTCGAATGCACACACACACACATGTTGGAACCAGTCACGGAACCGCTCTACACTTGTATTTTATTAGATGACATCATCCGCACAAAGGATGAGTAAGCCCAACTAACACCAAATAGTCTTTCTAACTCTTATCAGCACAAAAACGTCGTTAAAATTATTGCTCTGCTGCAGAATGTCCGATTTACGGTGTCTAACAATGCAGCTGTATTAAATATTATCCTTATAGCAAAAAATTCTTCGAGATGAACGAAGAAAGTGCCATCAAGGAAAAAACTAATGAGGCAGGTTTGCCCTAGCGCATTTCGCTGACGTATCGCAGTTTGTCTGGTCGTTGTCCTGGGACGTCCGCATAGACGCAGACATAAAAGAATTTTTGAATTCAAGACCAACTTCAAATACGAAATCTGTTAACGAAGTTGAGTCTTTATTTTCGTAGATTTGCAATCAGCAGTCAATTATGTGAAAAACAAGATTCTTCGTATGAAACCCAATTTACAGAGCACTAATTGTCAGTTTTAGAATCAAGTACCGGAAATCTACTTGAAAACGCTTACATTCCAGTCCACTTTTGTGTTCTGTGGGAAGAGGATTAGTTGGAAAAGCACAAGGACCTGTTCTTTAAAAACTATTCAAACTTAGTGGTTTCGTTGAAGTGTTTTATAATCTTTATAGTTTTGAATGTTCATTATAGTTGTGTGAAATGCAAATAGTTTGGGTAAAATTAAAATTTGAACTGTTAGGTAGTGGTTTTTTTCTGCTGTCAATACTACTTAAATGTACGCTCAATAAATATACTCAGTGACATGGAAATCGCAACACCAAGAATCTTGGCAGAAACGTTTAACTACTAAAAGGTAGCAATTGATTAAAATTTTAAAGAAAAAGAACAAAATATAAACAAAATTTTCATTAATAATGGGTTGGTCCCCCCTTATTGGTTAAACACTCCCCCACTCTTCGTGGCTTCCATTCTAGCAGATGGTCGATTTCCTCTTGAGGTGCAGTAGAGCTGGCAGCGTCTGCGGAGGATGCAGCAAGTTCAAAAGTGGGTCTTCCAACTGCTGAATAAATGAATAAATCCAGCGCTGAACGTTCATATTGTCTCGGATGAATAACAAACGAGACCTACTCCCATAAGTTATAGCACCCCATACCATAATCCTCACAGTTTGGTGCACATGCCCCGCAACAGAAAATTCAACATTGCGACGTTCCCCATGTGTTCGTCTGACCCTCATACGGCCATCGTGCATCCCCAAACAGAATTGGGATCACTGAACACCACCCTATGCCACTCTAGGTTCCAGTGTAGTTGCAACCTACACCACTCCAAACGTTGCTGTCGGTGTTGAGCCGTTAGTGGTAACACAAGATGTGGCCGATAGGATTGCAAGCCGAAAGCTCTGAATATGCGGTAAACCGTTCGAAGGGTTACAGAATGACCTTCGTTAGCTAACCATTGATCGGCAATTAATCTGGTACTGGAGAATCGGTCTCTTGTTGCTATAAGTCGAACATGGCGGTCCTGCACCTCATTTGTTCTTCTTCGCCCCCCGGTTCCTCTTTTGCGACGTTCCTGACCCTCCCTAGTCCATGCCTGATAGCAGCGCATGATGGTGGATTGGTTCCGGTTAAGGCGATTTGCAATTTCTCTAAGCGAAAAACCACCTTCGCGCAAACCAACAATACGACCTCTGACGAATTCGTTTAATTGGCGGTAATTTCCACGTTGGCGCACTCTAGGCATGATCACACCCTCAAAACAAACGATCAAAAGCGAAAACAATAAAGAACTGAACAAAATCTCGCAAAAATAAAATACTGATAAAATTGTTAGAAAAACTGAAAAAAGTGTCAGATAAGCCATTATCACTTGATCCATATGAATGAAATTTTAATCAATTGGTGTTGTGATTTCCATGTCACTGAGTATAAATATTTACTAAAATATATGCACGCTGGGCGGGCGGGTGTTTCTTGGAATGTGTGGGTTAAACAAGAGGTAGCAGAAGGTTAAGAAGGGTCACCAACTGCGGTCTACAAAAGGCAGTGTTGTTGGTAGCTAGGCGCGAGCGTGCATATCTTTGGTGTTATAACTAATTAATAGCGTTTGCGAACCTGCTAACAGATTGCGACGCGATTTGCAGCTAGAGCCTAAGGGGTTGAATAGGTAAGGTTAGTTTATGAGCCATTATTTTGTAGAAATAATTTTAGGAATTTTCAATACATCTTCTATTCCCAGTGATATAACACAGCATACGTTTTCAAACTGATACCCTGTACATGAACATACATATTAATTCATGAAGTGAGAAACAGTAATTCTTAAAACTGTACGCATTTTATAAATGATTGGTCTAGCTGTTAAGAATATTTACAGGGTGATTCTAAACTTGTGCGAAAAACCACGTATTGCTGAGGATATTTAACCCTAAATCATCTAGTAATGTTTTTGAATATCCGTCACCGTTACAGAGATAAGGCTTTTCAAAGTTCTTTTACATCAATTTACTAAAATGTAAATAACTTTTTTTCTTGTCCGATTTTGATAAAGTTCGCTGTTTGGAAATACAACAGTTCAAGCTTAATTTCTAGAAAAATATACAGTTGCTGTGAAAAGTGGATGGACTTTGACTCGGAAGTAAAAACTTTAGTGTAAAAGTGTGTATATTGGGTGTACGTATTTAAATTATCATTTCTGTTCGAAATTCTGTTAAATAACACTTTTAATATTGAGTTTTCGAAAATTTTGTAAGGACCTTGATTTGGACAACAAGATACTAGTATAGATGAAAAGGAAAAAATCCCAGGTTAAAGATCTCGTTTGCAAACTATAGCCTAACTTACAAAATCAATCCAAATTTTCACTTGTGAGTCAGATTTCATCCATAAGTTTGGAGTGCTAGCTTTTCAAAGTAACAAATTTGATCAAAATCGAACAAGAAACAAAAAATGTAATTACATTTTAGTGAATTGATGTAACAAAACTTTGAAGCCCCCTACACCAGTAACGGTGTCAAATTAAAAAAAAATAGAAGGTGATTTAGGGCTGAATGATCTCAGCTATACGTCGTTAAAGTTTTTCGCACATATTTAGAATCACCCTGTGTAAATTTTGTAACAAAAACAAAAATGTATATTTCCTTTAAAAATCATCACAATGCAGTATATGTACATCTGCGTAAGTATATTCTATATAGTATACAGGGTGTATCAGAAATAGGTACAAATATTAAATCCGATGGTAGATTACAATATATACAAACTAAAGAAACATTTCTTTGGTAATGGGACCCTTAAGATTGAGAAAACAATAATTGAAAATTTGACCCAAAATTGTTTGAGTACCACAGGATAATAACAAAAATTTGAGTTCAAAGACATGTTATGCAAAGGAGAGTAAGATAGAAGTGCAATAAAATTTCTTATCACCTGCCACAAACCAATACTATTAGGTAGGTCAGTAATTTCTATTCTGTTTGTTGTTGTTATCACAAGTCAGACAAGTTTTTACGTGTTTGCCACTTTGGATTTACTTTACAATTAGGTAATAACCTTCTACAGCTTAAATGCATTTTCTAGGCATCATCAGCAGTTCTCAAACAAAATTTTATTATATTTTTTAATTCAAAAAATAAACTTAATGATTTTTGAAAAATGAATAGTACCATTGAATTCTACTCGAGTCAATCTATTACTGGTTTAATTATTTATACCTATTTCTGATACACCCTGTATAGTATATATTGTTCAATGTAGAAAAGTATCGACTTTGCACAGAAGGGTATGTAACATTAGAGAGATTATATCTTATCCCATAAGGTACGATTTCTAGACTAAAGATTCCTGAGCAAAATATTTTCGGACAAAAGTCGCCCTTGAAGCAAGCCTCTAGGCCCACAGAGTCTTCTGGTCGAAACGTCCTAGGACCTAGAACGTAAAGTAGCCATAAATTAGTTCCTAATTTTTTGCTATACACTTACGTCATTATTTAATACATGCGTAGGGGCCTAGATATGTATTTAAACTACTTCATAACCACCAAATTTAATTAGATGACTAGAAACTAAGTATATTATTCAAAACCTTTTTTTTTCGACAAGCAAAGCAAAAACGTAAATAAATACTTAAATATAATAAGATAATAAATGTATACAGAAGCAGGTAACATTATTCAAAATAATAAATTAACATATACCGCAAAAATTTCTTAAAGAAATGTTGGCTGTGTACGGGAATAATTGTCTTTCCAAGTCAACTATTTGCGAGATACTCTACATGGTATCCGAGGTAAGATGATGCACATGGGGATCTCGGCTACATTAAGAGATACGAAGTCGGTTAAATTAGAGAAAAGTTGCGCAAATGTATTGTTACGGGCCAAACGAGCTTTTTCCTCGACCCGCAACAGGATAGGTGGAAAAAGGCCTACAGCTTAGCTCAGATGAGTAGGGGTGGTTCACGGAAACCGCTTACGGGAGGAAATCTTTAGGGTATGTCGAAACTAACGGGCACCGCCTTCCAAATCACAGCTGATTGCAGGTTCTCGTGGAAGGCCGAGACGCCAGCAGCTTACGGGAATCGGAATCGGACTCACCGTTATTGTGTCTCCCTCCTGTTTATAAATTTTACAGTGTTCATGCACACACAAATACAAAATATATAGCAATAAAAGAGGAAATTTATTACCTCATATACCCCATATAATTAACTTTTTGAGAATAAATGACGATACAAAAAAAAGACAGCAAATGGTGATATTATAGTTCACTGCTACAAACGGTTAAATTGAACGTTCAAAAGGAGGAACTCGCCGCCCTTGGCTTACGGCATTTAAAATCTTTAAACAAATCTACGTGGCCAGTGGCGTCTGAGTTTACAAGAGTAATACAATATGTAATTACTTTTTACAAATAACAGTACAAAAAAAAAGACAAACGGCGACTGAAGGTCGCTTTTTGTCGCATAAAAGAAGGGTTCAATCCCTTGAATTTTTAAAGTTATACGCGTAGAAGGATATTTTCACAACACAAAAACTAGTTCTTTTACCTTGGCTTTCGATGAATGGGGTAGAGAGAGGCAGGCACAATTTTGGGGTGTTTTCAAGATGCAGGAAAATCTGCAGGCACAGTCTGGGGTGTTTTCAAGATGCAGGAAAATCTGCAGGTACAGTCTGAGGTGTTTACTGGTCCGAAAAAAAAGGTAGACGATGACCTTCGGGAAACTTTGGAACGAAATATTCGCTGCTACGCCCCTTTTAGATTGCTTCCAGAGGGGTTCAGACGAGTAAAGAAACACCGCCCCAAGCACACTTCCACGGGTTTAATTCGCTTGTATCTGAGGAAATCGATTTAGCAGATGAGCCGCGAAGAAGCCCGTTATCAGAACATACGTCGGTCTGTTTCCAAAGTCTAGCGCCTTCTCAATGTCACTTAATGTTGACCGGAGTCGAGCGAAGGTGGAAGGCCGACTGAAGAATCAAACGCAACGCGAACCTGCATTGCCCCAAAAGATTACACCACATTGCGAAATACGGTGCAATCAATTCTGGAACGAAATAACACGTGTGACTTCCGAAAATTATTTTTGATCGGCAAATCTAGCCTACAAAGGGAACTTTCAAAGGCTTTTGCGAACGTGGCCTCCATAACTCAATGTTAAAAGAAAATAATATAGCGATCGACTTAAGAATTGCAATTAAAATAGAATTTTGATTCCTATGGAGCGGCTATTAAAATACGAGTTTAATTCAGATGAAGTGGCACAGTCGAACATAACAGCATGCCTCTTACGAAAATGTAATGATTTTCAACATATGCTACTGAAGTCAAGATCCAAGGCATGCAAAGTAACGAGGCTACAACTAATACCCAAGGATTAAATAAACGGGCAAGAAAAGAAAAAGTATTCTCCACATATGTAAAACATGTACTTCAACATTCTGCTTCGGCTTCCCAAGTGGAAGTCCATACCAAGAAGATCCAAACTAGTAAAATCTAGAACACAATCTTCAAAGAGATCAACATAGAAAAGCCCTAAACTTTGATAGAATTACCTGCAAGGACTATCCGCAAATGCCTCAAACTTATTATGTACATGTTTAACACAACAAAAAAAAAAGGAGGTATAGTCCTTGAACACTATAGCTTATACCTGATCTACACAAGTAATCTCTCAAACACCAGACTAGAATAACAGCAATCCTAACTTCATATGTCGACTTAAGAACAGCACTAAAAGCAAAGGAATCCAAGTCCATCTACGTTACCTTTACATTGAAGGAGGAAACAGAACCACTTAAAATCAACGTCTTCCAACTACCACCGAAGAGACGAAGTATCTTGGCATGCACTTGGCGAATACACGTATTCAGAAAGCGTTATCATTGTAATCATTAGGTACTTTTCACGGATTAGGTTGTCCGCCTGTTCCGACCTATTTTTATCTTGGGTCTTCCTAAACTTCTACGCCCTTGGGGTTAGTAATTATATGCCTCTACCGGTATTCAACTTTTCTTCATGCTTTTTATTAAGTGTTGAATTCAATTTTCTGTATTTTCCTGTATTTTTTCTTGTGTGCTGTAGTTATACCGTGTGCTGACTTTGAATGCGCTCCATGAGAAAACACATGCGATTGTAAAACGCGTGTGATACAAGGTATAAGCGGAGGGGGCATTAATTTTACAGGGATTGCCGGGAGAATTTCATCATTTTTATCTTGTTTGTTGTAATTTTGCAATTAAAAGTTTTAGCGATTTCACTGAATGAGTGTGCTCCTAATTGGAGTTCCTCTTCGGTGTTTCCTATTATGTGGTCGTCGGTAAATAGGAAGGTAAATACAAAAGCTTGTTGCTTCTCTTAAAACCCACGGTGCTTGTTTTTCCATACTCTTAGTATTTCGTTCATATATAGGTCGAATAAAACAGTAGATACACTGCATCCTTGTCTTATTCCTTGTTCAAGTAGCTCTTTTGTCACCTCCGGCTATTGATATGTTAGTGTTTCTTTACAAGCCCTGCAGACTGCATTACTTTTATTAAGTGTAACGGGTCTCCTTTAATATGCATTATTGATCACAGACTCTCTCTATCTACTCTATCGAAAGCTTTTTCACGGCCTATGAAAGCGAGATGTGTTTAAGTATTATATTAACTCCTTTTTTTATCAACTATTGCAAGATGAAAAAAGTTGTCCGTGCATGAACGACCTCTACGAAATCTAATTTGCTCCTCTAGTATTCTTGCTTCCGATTTGTTTTAAATCTGTATAAAAGTATTTTTGAATACATTTTGTACTTAGAATTCAGCATATTTATACCTCTGTAACTGGAGGAAACATTTCTGTTTTCGTTTGAAAGATTTGTTATATATATGCTCAGTGACATGGAAATCACAACACCAAGAAGGGGTACGAATTTTTTGACCAAACTTGGCAGAAACGTTCAACTACTAAAAGGTAAGCAATCGATTAAAATTTTAAAGAAAAAGAACAAGATTTGCACATAATTTTTATTAATAATTGGTTGGTCCCCCCCTATTGGTTACACACTCCCCCGCTCTTCGTGGCATCGATTCTAGCAGATGGTATATTTCCTCTTGAGGAATTGCGTCCCAAGCAACCTGTAATTCGTGCTGTAGAGCTTGCAGCGTCTGTGGAGGGTGCAGCAAGTTCCTCAGTCTTCTCCCCATAATGTCCCAAACCTACTGGATGGGCGAAAGATCGGGAGATCGGGGTGGCCATTGCAAGAGATTGACATTATCCTCTGCAAATCGGCCCATAGAACGTCTTGCAATATGGGGACGGGCATTATCCTGCTGGAAAAGTGGGTCTTCTAACTGCTGAAGAAATTGAAGAATATGGAGTTCTATCACCTTATCCACATATCGCTGAGCGTTCGTATTGCCTCGGATGAATAACAAACGGGAGCTACTCCCATAAGTTATAGCACCCCATACCATAATCCCCACAGTTTGGTACACATGCCTCGCAACAGAAAATTCAGCATTGCGATGTTCCCCACGTGTTCGTGTTCGTCTGACCCTCATACGGTCATCATGCATCCTCAAACAGAATCGGGATTCATCACCCTATGCCACTCTAGGTTTCAGTGCAGTCGCAACCTACACCACTCCAAACGTTGCTGTGGGTGTTGAGCCGTTAGTGGTAACACAAGATGTGGTCGATAGGATTGCAAGCCGAAAGCTCTGATGTTGCGGTAAACTGTTCGAAGGGTTACAGGACGACCTTCGTTAGCTAACCATTGATCGGTAATTGATCTGGTACCGGAGAATCGGTCTCTTGTTGCCATAAGTCGAAGATGGCGATCCTGCACCTCATTTGTTCTTCCTCGCCCCCCGGTTCCTCACTGCGACGTTCCTGGTCCTCCCTGCTCCATGCCTGATAGCAGTGCATGATGGTGGATTGGTTCCGGTTAAGGCGATTTGCAATTTCTCTGAACGAAAAACCACTTTCGCGTAAACCAACAATACGACCTCTGTCGATTGGCTGTCATTTCCACGTTGGCGCTCTCTAGGCATGATCACACCCTCAAAACAAACGATCAAAAGCGAAAACAAAGAACTGAACAAAATCTCGCAAAACATACACCTGATAAAATTGTTAGAAAAAACTGAAAGAACTGTCAGATAAGCCATTATCACTTGATCCATATGAATGAAACTTTAATCAATTGCTACCTTTTAGTAGTTGAACGTTTCTGCCTAGTTTGGCAAAGAATTCCTACAATTTTTTGGTATTGCGATTTCCATGTCACTGAGTATATTACTAAGTAATAACTGTTAGAATTAATGATGAGCTAAATTCTATTAGATAATTGGCAGAAAGTCACAAACAACAAGTTTTTGTTATACAAATCTACCGACATATGGTATATAAATGTGGGGTACGTCTGCCAACTCCAGTAACGAAATCCTGCAGAGGGAACAAAACAAAGTGTCGCGTACAAACATTGACACTTGACAACGTAATCCAACGTGATATCCCAATTGCGTCTACTAAAGAGGAGATCAAACACTCCAGTAAAAAATATCCGGAGATAATCTCAGTTCATGCTAATGTGTTAGCCAATCGGCTTCTCACACAAAATGACAAAGTGCGGAAGCTACAAAGGTTTAAAACAACAGGACTAGGTAATATATTCCGTTAATTAATTGTGTAGTGTAGTGAAGTGTCTACTTACTAATTATAAGAGATTTTGAACAATATCATATGCAGAGCATTTAATGGAATAATTTGTACTTGTTGTATCACAATATTATTGTTTTCATAGACAAATTTCTGAGCACATTACCTTACAAAAATTGTAGATTGGAACAGTAAAAGTGGTTGCTGTGGCAACACATCCCCAAACCCACATACATGAGTCGAATTCTTATTCAACAAAGTTGTTGGAGCAGTTTAAATGGCACATGAATGTAGGGCCACAATATTATTGGCGCCCTAATGAACACAGCTGCAAGATTGTGAGCAGAGTAGGTCAGATAATAAACTCATTTTAAAATTAAAATAAGGTGAAAATTTCTTTGTGCAGTAGTTGCAAAATAATTGTAAATTAGTAGTCTATATCTATTATTTTGCTACTAGGTAAGGAACGCTAGTAATAGAAAACAATACAATTTCGCTCTGGAAAGAAATGTAGCCTGTAGCTCTGATCATCCATGAAATATGCATAAAATTGTACGTACCCCTAAGATGTCTTGGCGCACCCCATTTGAATACCATTGCTTTAGGGGGCACAGAATTGCGAACCGGGGCCCGAGACGCTAAAATCCTCGGACATATACGTTCTAGGCAATTCTCATTGTGTCCCACTGACATAGATGAATAGTACCCCTCCCAGATTAACCCTTTCGGGGGGTGCAGCAGTAAAACTGTTTTTAAGGTGTTCAAATGGTATTAAAACAGAAGTATTTATGTAATGGACAATGATGTGAAAGTTAACAATCAGCAGAGCGAACCAATCAAAGGATTCATCATTTGTTTCAAATATTAGGGTTTTTTTTCTGTTCACAGTAGCTTCTTGGGTTTTTTCAGTTCATAAAATTATGTCAACAACAAATCATACTAAACCGGCCTTGAAACTAAGCACTTGGAAAAAGAACGTAATTGAGTTTTCTTATCTGTTTTCAGAAAATTTTACGATAATATCAAGTTTCAAGCACTTTTGCACATGATGCGTGTTGACATTAATTCGCTCTTTGTTCTGTTGCCTTGGTAAATTATTTTAAATTACCACAAGTGGCAAACGAGGATTATGTTTCACTGGAAGAGGCTTTATCTGCGTACTATCGCGAAGTTGTTGCTTTACAGTTCTTCTTTTTCTACAAGGTATACATTTCAGACCTACTAACCTTTGTGATACCGAAATAAGTAGTCTGTTTGGTTATATTGTAATTACAGCGTGCAACGCCAAAACTGATACTATTGCGAATTATTATAGGATAACATTCGCTTTTTAATATTTTACTGCTGATTAGCTTGAGACAGCTTTTATCTACTGTTAGGACCGTTCACACGGGGCCGTATATAAAAATTTAATTATTTAAGACGGTGCATGCCGTGCATGACTAAACAAACAGCAGATGCGATTAGGACTCATTGGTGAGGCCAAGCTGGTTACGTGAAATAGATAATAAAACACAGGTTTACTAATCTGTCAATAACTACATGGCAGTTGTACTCAACGGGACCCCCCCTGACACGACTGTGATTGGAACGGGGACTAAAGCTCATCTATGGGCTAGCTAATGTGGCCCCAGGAAATCGTAATTAGGTATTCAATACTACAATTATGCACATCAGACATCCTCCTCAGCCTCTAAATGCCAAGGGGAAGTTAAATTTTAGTTAATCAATACCCGTGTAAAAGTCTGGTGATGCCATCGTGACATTTATATAACATTCACAATAATAATGATTTGACATAGGATCCATACAAGACTACCTCTGTCAACCGAATGATTACTAGGTGAAGAATGATTAAACATTCCACACACACTAACTTCTCACATAGCTAGTTGTATTCACTGTGGTATTGCTTCCAACAACTACATAGATAGATATTAGATATACCATGGTTGTGTTAGGGTCGACTTTGTGGGGGGCGAATAACAGTTTAATTATAATTATAAGTATCTATGGTTGCAGCGCTTCTGCATTTCGTTTATGGAGTTCCTGGGTAAACAAACAGCGGATGCGATCTACACTCACTGGCGACGACAGGCAGGTGACATGTAACAGCTAAGGAAACACAGACTTACTGATCAATCAATAAATATTGAGCGGTTGTATTCACTGGGGTCCTCCAGCTCCCTACTCCTGGATTGAGATTCGAACAGGATACGGAAGCTCATCTGCCGGCTAGCTGATGAGGCCGCAGCCACTCGTAATTATGGATTAATTACTATAATTATGCATATCTGCTGGTGCACCAATCCTCCAGACAGAACAAACGGAGAACTCTGTTATTCAGAAGAGTCGGGAAGGAGGGGGGGGGGGGGGTAACCCAATCCCTACATGCAAATGGGAGAGTATAATTAGTGTCCAATCCCTCGCGTAAAACTAATCGATGCCATCTTGGCATTGATGTTACATTCATAATAATATCAATTCGTCCTAGGCACATTTTCGATGCTACCTCGGCCAACTGACTACCTCTCGAGTGATTGCTAGGTAAATAATGATTAACCATGCTACACACATTATCTACTCATATAGCTACTTATTTTCACTATGCTACTGCTTCTAACAACTACTTACATAGACACACCAATCTGGTATAATATCTATAATAGGACTCAGCACTTGTAAACCAAGTAGATAATACGCAACCATTCGGGTAAACACATATAACACTTGATGGGATATAAACCATAACCTTGTCAGTGACGACACTGCATATATTAGCTGATATTGCAATTGCAGCTCATCTTTTTATATAAACACATAAGTGGTAACAAGCTTAGAGGATAATTGCGTCGCTATCAGTTAGTAGGTTCGCAAACACTATTAATTAGTGATTACGCCAAAGGTATGCAATATTACACCGAGCTACCAACAACACTGTCATCGGAAGACTGCCATTGCTGACCCTTCTTAACATCCTAGTACCTCTTGTTTTTCCTTCATATTCCAAGACACTCTTGACTGCCTGCCTCTCGTTCAAACGTTCTTAATCTTTATCTGATGTTATTAAATGTCGACTGACGCTACGTATACCTTTGCAAATAGTTATTTGTTGGGCGTACATTTAAGTAATATTTACAGTAGACAAAAACCACTGTCTAACACTTGTATAATAAAAATAATAAAACGCAGTACTTAGTTGACAACGATACTATCCTTGGTGGCTTTTATCACCCTAATGTAGCTCGTTTACCTTCAACAATCCAAGAACTCCTCGACTGTCACCATAAGTCTTTTAATGCTACCACGTGTTTGATATAAACTGATGGAAGTTACGTCTGTATTTGAAAATATTTATCTGTTGAGTTCACGTTTGTATAATAATAATAATAATAATAATAGCAACGTCCTAACACTATCTTAATATTGTACTCATTCGTCTGGTCCTTTATATCTCGAATGTGTCTCGTTTTCGAAGCTCAATAAAAAATTGCTGTATTTCTCTTTATTTATATCGCCTAATTCTTATATTTTATGTTACTTACTGTATTTTTAGAGAGTAAATCCTAAAACATCCAGTGGAGTGTATTAGCATAAGTTACCACACTGTAGAACCTAACTATAAATCAAGGTGGCCTAAAAGAATCTGGAGATGGGTTCCACCAGGTAGAAGGAAGAGAGGACTGTTAAGACGATTATGGAAAGAGGGTGTTGGAAAAGCCATGGAAACGAGAGGACTAACCGAGGAAGATGCGGTAGATCGAAGAGGTTCGCGAATTGGCACGAGAAGACGGATTCAGCCGTAATAATACCGTTTATATATATATATATATATATATATATTGCTGTGTTACAACATGCTCTAATTGAGATATCTTAATCTATTGTTAAATCTAATAAAGCTACTATGTAAAAATTGCGTTGTTTAATCACACATAAATCGAATACGAGGTAAATATATGTTTCCGATCTTGGAATTTTGGTCCATTGACACTGTATAACTTGATTTCCTGGTAGCAAAACTGATTGTTTTGTTGATAATCTTCTTCAGAAAAGCATAGAGGGTACTTTTCAACCTTATCTGTAAATTCTTGAGATGTAATTTAACAAACATACGTAAAAATATAATGATTTTGACAGCTTGATATAATAATGTAAATTTGTGAATTTAATGCTTTTCTTTAAAGAAGAGCATGCTTGTAATAATGTTCTCATATGTGTAAGGAAGTTTTATGTTAATTTTGATTAATATTGAAGTTGTTTTTAATTATTTTCTGTATAATTTAATGTAAATGAAATTGTCAACTTTCGTATGATTTATTAGAAATATACCATGTAGGGTATCAATATTTTGAATATTTTGTAAGGAACATTTTGGTGTTTTCATTTTTTGTGTAAATTTGGTGATAAGATAGTTACTGTATTTTATAGAATTTTGTATGTAATTTGGTCTATTTAAATCTCCTTTTTGATTGGTGAAAAACTTTGGGGTTCACAAAAATATTTGATGATCTTGGTTTGTTGCCATGCAACCCTCAACAAATATGATAAATTTTGTTTGTAAAACAATTTAGTTGTAAGAAATCCTTTGAGTAGAGAGCACGTTCATTTAGCAACTCCGCAAATATTGTTATTTGTGTTAATAGTTTGTTTACCCAAGAATACATAAAGAATTTCAATGTTTATCTACGAGTTAAAAAGTGTTTTTTCGTCTACGAACGTTAAATAGTGAAAATTTGTCAAAAATTCCAATTTTTGCAAAGGCCCCGAGTGGCGTTGTTTTGTTCGTTTGTTATCCGAGCTTCGTATGTTTGTAAAAGTATCGTTCGTGTATGAATTGTTTTCTAAAATTGGACAAGTAGAGAAAACGTTAATGTCGAGTGTAAAAACGCCTTAATCTGCAAGAAATAATAAAAATAAAAAAAAGGGGTATTATAGCAATATATATATATATATAGAACCTAACTAACATTACAAGAATCCAGATTCGTCAAGCAATTCGAACAACAACTTTTACCTAGCGCAAAAGATTTCGATAACGTATTTGAGAATTATAAGCGCTGTGTAGCACCATTATCTATAAAGTTATACATTCAAAGATAATTATTTTGTGTTCTTCAGGGTAACAGCTATCCAATAACTAAACTTTCTCTTGGCAACTGTCAAAATTCCCAGTTTTTGGCCTAAAATAGATAACTATATTCTGTAATCTCTAATTCTTCCCTATAAATGTCGTTTGGGAGATTTACGAAAATTGAAACTATATCATTTTTACACCATTGTTTTTTATAAATACATCTTTTAAGAACTGATTTTCGGAATATATAATATTTTGACAATATTTATATTATCAGAAAAATTTCATAAAATTATTTTAACATAAAATAGAATTTTGTGTTAGATCTTAAACAATATTTAATCCTTCCGAAAGATCTTATTTTAAATATAAAAAAATGTGTAATAATAAACATTTTTGTGAAAGAAGACAAATTATATTTGTGAATAAAAGTTGCTATCAGGAGGTGGCGTTGTTTCAGGCATAGAATCGAGCCATAATGGAAATATTAAATTATTAAACACACAATGCGATGGCGAAATGCTCCAATATATCTACTAAAAACATAGCAGTTAAAAAGTCAAACTAAAATCTGTGGTCCCATCTACCAGTGTCATGTACCAATACAAACAAAAACTCAATTTTAAACAGCTCCTGTTCGATATAAAGCCATGATTGACCAGCATACCTGTTCCAAATAAAATTTTAACGATTTGTTATTTTAATTGTATATATGTATAAGGTGCATGATAGCCCCGTATGTTATCTAACATGTATGTTATACAATCAGCCCACGTGTAAATCAACGTGATCTCTTGTTCACGAGCAGAAGCGCTACGTTCACGAAATAATTTTTCTTCCTGTAAGAAAAACAATTTTTTTACGTCTCAACAATTTTTTAATTATATTTAACTGAGTTCCTGATTTTTCTTCTTCTTCTTCTTCTTCTTCTTTTATGGTATAGTAGGCTAATTGCCTGCTTTTGTACTCTAACAATATGATGCAAAAATTCTCAATTAAATCAAATTGTAGATTGTATTTAACGAGCACATATACAGAACGGACCATAGAAATATATTGGTAGACAATATCTCACGTGTAAATTTCTAAACAACTAATTTAAAATAAGTATATTAAAGTATATCTTTTATTTTTATAGTTGTGAATAATAGATTATTCCTAAAACAGCTTTATTCTGCTGTTCTTATGTGATGGCAGGGCTTTATTTCAATGTAAAAAAACCAAACAACTCGTGGATACACCAATTGTTTCTATTGTACACCCTTTACTGAGCAGTAATGACGAATGACTTACACAATATTTGTTACCTGTAAGAATATAAACGCATATACATGTGTACCATAGTGTTGGCAAACTGTTATACAAAGCTCATAGTTTTTCACTGAAAGGTGGTCCAGCAAAGATCGAACAGTTGTAGGTTTCTGCGCAGGACGTTAGAGCATATATCGTGTTTATGTCAGTCATGGGACAACGAGAGAATATTAAGTTTTGCTGCCAAGTATGGAAACCTTAAGTCGTACTAGTTTGTGCACGTTATAAATGATTAAAAAATTGTCATTACGATGTTAAAGATGACGGTGGGACTGGCCTGCGTTGATCTCTCGAAATACGGTTTTGATTTCAACAGCTCGTGATATGTTACAAAAATTTTTCACTTTGGCCTCCACAGAGACAACAGACAAAACTTTTCGTAACAGACCTGAAACACTGAATTATTACCCACGGGTAACTCACTGCAACGTTTCGGTGTGCGAAACGGGTGTGGGTGAATCGACAACAAAATTCTCAATAGGGCGCCAAGATCGTTCATCAATTGTCGTGCAGCGATTCTCATGACTAAAGAGCGGATTATACAAAGCAAAGCAAAGCGCATATATTTTAATTTTTGCATATCTTTGACTATAGTCAATTATATGGACAAATTACACTGATAAGAGTTAATTAACGCTAATTAGTAATTGCATATATTGCTTATTTGGGCATTAGCTGCATATTTTTGCAAAAGTTGCAAAACCTTGCATATTTTGGCCTTTTGCATTACTGATTTGTAAATTTTCGTCAACTGGTCAAAACAAGATTTTGAAATCCCGAGTACAGCACACAGATCAACAATAATTCACAGCTGGACAGCTAATGACCTGTGCCTGGAATTCCCGACAGTTGGAAATTTGAAGTTCCGACCTAATCCATTTTATTACATGTTTCTTGTTTATCTATGGAGGGTGGATATTGAGTGGAATACATACCTACATTTTGTTTGTAGTTTGGAAGTATTTTCTCTCATTGAGTAACTCTATAATACAAGCTTCTCTCGTCGTTACATCGTGTCTGATACTCCGATAGTGTTAATCTTTTGCGAATATTATACATATTATGTACCTACAATGAGTAAATCGAGATTGCTTCATGGATTAAACCATAACTAGAACTACTAACGGATGGCGACAAAATATTTTGTCGAGCTTGCAGCAAACCGGTAAGTTAAATAATTTTTCTTATATAAATGAAAATTATTTTTCATATTATTATGTACGTAACTAAAACAAAGTCATGACAGAGAAGGTAGTTTGCTTTTGTTTTTAACGAGTATCAGAAGTTCTTATATTAATATTTAATTATTTGTCGTTGTACGTGTCTTCTCAGAGAAAATCCTTGGCAGATCAGCACACTAAAATTTCTTCACATATTGCAAAATGTGAAAAACGGAAGCAAAAGTAATTGTTCTCAGCAAACCATGACTCAATGTTCAGGGACGAGTTCGAGTGCGCACAAAAAAGTTTTGTTTATCAAATTCTGTGCCGCATGGAACACAGCATAATCTTAAATAAATATCAAAGTGCTGTTACTAAAAACAAGCCTAAAATTAAACTGAATGCACTTACTGAAGGTAAGTGACCATTCGCAAATGCATATTAAAGTTAAAAACGGTAGAAAATGCCAAAAAATTAAAAATACAAAATGTACACAGTATTGGCTTCCCCGTTGAGTGTGGTACACGCCGAGATGGATTTAACGGGCAATGGAACTTCCGGCATATGAGTGCACGAAGATAAAGTACAAGCTGGAAAAAAATTGGGAAAACTCAGACCTTGAGACGACCGTTGGGTGGTTCCTGGAGCCTTCCGAACACGATTATGTAGGACACGGCAGCGGATGGCATCCAAATAGACTTGCAGCTCATGTAAGCACCTTTTGACACGTATTCGAAAGTTCTCCAGAAGCTCGAACCTTTCCTTGGGTGGCTGATTGTCTCCAATTTCGTACAGCACGTAGAACCGAAAGCTACAGGTGACAGAGATAGGCTGGTTGGTCGGAAAACGGTCCCACGAGACTCCACATAGTATGCGGCGGGTAACGTATCAGATTTTTGTTAAAATGTTTAATTAATCTGGGCTAGACCCACTGAGAATTTAGCAAAACATCAAAATAACTCGCAGACAACTAACTAAATTCTCTTGTAGATGGGAATGATTTAAATAATCCATGCAGCTTGAAGAAACCAAAATCTTAAATCACCTCTTACACTTATACCAACAACCTACAACTTGCACGACCAAGAACTCAGAGGAAGTCAAGTTTCACACCAACACTTCAGGAAATTCTACCCACCCAATTCAAAATCCACCTACAACTTCAAAAGGATCTCCCCAAAATTCCCTACACAGGAACTCAAAAAGTTTGAACCAAGGTCGGTGGCAAAAAGAATCGTAGGCAACCAAACACACCCACCAGACTGCTGGAATGCTACTGCGAAAAATACACATAACAGATATTTTGGCAAAAGATCATCGAATCTTCCAAATGATGGAAGCTAAGTTCAGCATCAAGAAGATCACAATTCGGCTGTTTGCACAAGCAAATTCAAAAAATTGTAAGCCCTGTGTATCTAAGTTTATCCCACATAGTCTTATGGATGAGCTAAAAGAGGGAAGAGTTTCTTTAACTACAGTCTTCGTTTAGACATGCGAATTCTTAACTGCATTGTCACTGCTGACGAGTCATGGGTGTTTCAGTACGATCCTGAGATGAAGCACCAGAGCATGCAGTGAATTGTATAATCATTATCAAGACCTCATTACCTCTTTCAATAAACAAGATGTGATCCACAAAAAAGGACAAATAGTATAAAGTGTATTATAAATTGGAGTGATGAAGTGATTACTGTGACGATAATTTCGAGAAGAAAGTTGTTGTTGCATGACAATGCATCTGTCCATTCTGCACTGGTTGAGAATTAATTTTTTATGAATCACGGCGTAGCTGAGTTCAAACACCTACCCAATTTACCCGACATGGCACCAGGTGCACATGCACAATCACCTACGTGAACACGGAATCTTCCCGAAACCGTCGACTGAGCGTCCAATACAGTAAGTACTAGACAATGAGGACAACATACTGCGAGAAATTGATAATAAACCCAGCACCTCTGTTGGTCGTGTATCTGCACAAGTTAATGTACCATGAATGCGAGTTTAGAGAACATTAAAACGTCATGCTTTATAAATCCATTTCATATCCAGCCTGTTGAAGCCCTCTTACCTACAGATTTCGCTAGTTGTATGGAATTTTGCCGCTGGATCAATCAAAATCGAAACCTACGTAATAAAATTATATTCACGGATGAGGCAACATTTACAAGGATTGGATTTATGAACAGAAAGAAAAGCCACATTTAGGATTTGGAGAATCCACATGAAAGTGCCAAATTATCAACGTAGGTTTGCAGTGAATATCTGGTGTGGAATTATTGATAACATGTTCATTGATTCATTCGTTTTTGAGAATCATTTAACCGGCGACAGATTTAAATTTTCCCTGGCCTCCAAGGTCTTCGAACTTAACTTGTTTAGATTATTATTTGTGGGGCCATCTAAAAGATATGGTATATCTAGGAAGAGCCAGAATGTGTCTCGAGAGCAACGGTGGCCATTTTGAACAAACTTTATAGTGAATTTAAACTAAAATAAAAATAAATATCGGCTCTTCTGAAATTGTAACTATTTAATAAATAATGATTTAATACTCTGTATTTTGAAAACAGTTTACTTTAGGCCATAGCTTTAGAATTTTTAACTATATTTGGTTTAAAGATTATGTACACGAAGTAGTGACCTCGCGTCGTGGGACACCCCATATAGTATCATTCCACAAAATCTGCAGGTTTTATGTTTGTGTTTTATTCACTTTTGTAAAATAAAAAACAGTTTTAAAGAAAGATATTTTTTATTTATGTATTTCCAAACAATATGTCTTAATATTTACAAATACTTTACGGAAAATTAAAAAAAGCAATTTTGTAAGTATCTAGAAACTGGTTCTGTCAGATACATTGCGCCTAGACATGTACACGTAGCGCATGCGCCCGATGGAATGTTAACTGCTAACCTTAACTTATGGCCGAATCTTTCTAAATTGCGAAGCATACGCACCACGAAAGTGACCGCTGGCGCGCTACTTGCTTGATAAACGTTTATAGCTTCTACTTTCGCTATAGACGTAGTCATTTGAACTCGAAAGCCCCAAACATTATTTTTCAACAAAAATATCTATTAAAATGTTTTCCCGGCAGGGAATTAAAAGTGATACAAAGCAGGACATAAGTTAAGTTAATCCATTTAGATTACAAACTTGCGTTTTATTAAAGGTCAAATAAAATTGTTCCATTATAGACTCATTAGCCTGTTACTTTAACTATAAAAAGTCAATTTAGAATCGTTTTATTTATAAAACTAATCGTGATTGTTTTAAAACAGAATCAGATTATTTGAATTAGTAGCACTCTAATCAGCAGTAAATTAAAATTCCTGTGTGATTCAGACCCTCCAGATTAACGACATTGCGAAACGTTGGCCAATTTAGGATCGCCCATTGAATTTACAAACACGCAGCGTTATTAGTATTTAAAACTATTTCCCGCACAAGGAGCTGATAACCCCCGACATTGTAAACGCATTTTGCCGTTCAATACTGATCAGGACGTTGTTGTTATCAAAAATGTGACCAGGCTGGATGTTGTTGATCGTTATTTTATCTCGGCCATATTAATTACTCTACGAGCAAATATTGCACGCAATGTCATCAAAAATCGAATTTATCGCCTACAGAAAATTCCATTTTGATAAGTCCACAGAAGTAAATAGAAACAGAGTAAAAATAGACATGATTGTAACGTGGAGAACCACGTTACGCGGCTCCCGATAACGCTAATGGGCTCATCGTGCTATTACTGTCTCTAGCCAGTAAATATTTATATAAACAATAAAAAAGTCTGATTTAAATATCGCCATAACGAGATTTTTTCGCAAAATAAATAAACAAATCGAGTACACCCATATTATTTAACGGTTGTCGCGATAAGAAGGACAAATTAACCAATCGAGAAATTTCAGTACAAAAGATTCTTTTCAAAGGTTATCGCCGTTGTTATCATGTTCCAGTGCAGTTAAAAGTAACTAGAATGGTAATGGTAGCACAGCTGGGCAGTATCTTTTTTGTAGTGACGCGTATTATTTGTTTTCTAATCAATCAAATTGGAGGAATAGATACAGATTAATTAGTTACTTAACAAAAACAAATAATATTTATAGAAGGATATGAAAGCGTTTGTTTACACAAATTAATAAACACACTACAGAAAGAGAAAAAAACTAAATGCACTTTCTCACGCTTTCGTGGAACATGTGTGGAAATTACTTTTAGCAGTAAAAGGATTCATAAATATTTCAGCTGTAGTTGGGCCAAATACGAAATTACTTCCGGATCGTTCCAGTGGGTTTATCACCAAGTAAAGTGCATTAAAAAATACAGTTTATTTTTTATGCCACACATTAAATTTAAATTGCAGGTTGGCGTTAGCTATTAATATTAAATTTTTTATTTCACAATCCAAGCTGTGTTAATTCGTCTCGGAAAAATCTCTAGTCCTAATTTAGAACTTGATCATCATCAAACGTTCTATGATTAGAGAAACCTCAACTTCAAACTCGAAAAAAATCGATTAGAAATTAAGTATCTCGACTTAAAATAACAAATTTCAACTTCAAACTCGAAATACTGATTAAAAGTTCTAAATCTCAACTTAAAGCTTGAAAATTATCGGCTTCAAATGAGAATTTTATACTTCAAACACGGAACATCAACTAAAAGTTGCAAATTTCAACTTCAAATGATAATTATTCAAATTCGAAACACTAAGTACAAATTCAGTATAACGGCTTGTGAATAAGAAATATCAACTTTAAATCCAAAACATTGACTGTAGTCAGTTAGAAATTCGGTTAAAAATGAGAATTTTAAACTTCAACCACGAAAATATCGACTACAAGTTCGAGATCTTAACTTCAAACTTGAAATATCGACTACAAATTGGAAATTTCGGTTTAAAATGAAAATTTTAAAGTTCAAACACGACATTTACCTACAAGTTCGGTATTTCCAACTTTAAACTCGAAATATGAACTCCAAGTTAGAAACTTCGGCTTAAAATGAGATTCCTAAACTTCAAGCACGAAATATCGGACGCAAACTGATATCTCGGCTTGAAATTCGAGATATTGATTAATATTGGAAAATATTAAACTCAATCACGAAATATTGGCTACAAATCAGGTATCTCGACTTGAAATAAGAAATTTCAACTTCAAACTCGAAATACTGATTAAAAGTTCGAAATCTACACTTCAACCTTGCAAATTTTCAGCTTCAAATGAGAATTGTATACTTCAAACACGAAACATCAACTGCAAGTTGGAAATTTCGGCTTAAAATGATAATTATTTAAATTCGAAAAACTATGTACAAATTCACTATAACGGCTTGTGAATATGAAATATCAACTTTAAATCCACAACATTGACTACAAGTTCGAAATTCGGTTAAAAATGAGAATTTTAAACTTCAACTACGAAAATATCGACTACAAGTTCGAGATCTCAACTTCAAACTTGAAACATCGACTACAAGTTGGAAATTTCGATTTGAAATGAAAATTTTAAAGTTCAAACACGAAATTTTAACTATAAATTCGGTATTTCCAACTTTAAACTGGAAGTATTAACTACAAGTTGGAAACTTCGGTTTAAAATGAGAATTCTAAACTTCAAACACGAAATATCGAACACAGATTGATATCTCGGCTTGAAATTCGAGATATTGATTAATATTGGAAAATATTAAACACAAACACGAAATATTGGCTAGAAATTTGGTATTTCGACTTGAAATAGGAAATTTCAACTTCAAACTCAAAATACTGATTAAAAGTTCGTAATCTCAACTTCAACCTTGCAAATTTTCGGCTTCAAATGAGAATTTTATACTTCAAACACGAAACATCAACTGCAAGTTGGAAATTTTGGCTTAAAACCACAAATTCGGTACAACGGCTAGTGAATAAGCAATATCAATTTTAAATCCAAAACATTGACTACAAGTTAGACATTCGGTTAAAAATTAGAATTTTAAACTTCAAACACGAAAATATCGACTACAAGTTCGAGATCTCAACTTCAAACTTGAAACATCAATTACAAGTTGAAAATTACGCCTGAAACTCGAAATATTAACTATAAGATCGGTATTCTCAACTTTAAACTCGAAATACTATCTTGGCTTGAAATTCGAGATATCGATTTAATATTGGAAAATATCAAACTGAAACACGAAATATTGACTACAAATTAGGTACCTCGATTTGAAATAAGAAATCTCAACTTATACTGAATAAAAGTTCGAGATCTGAACTTCAAACTTGACAATTTCAGCTTCAAATGAGAATTTTATATTTCGTACTCGAAAAATTGACAAGATGGAAATTTCGGTTTAAAATGAGAATTCGACACTCCAAACACGAAGTATAGACTATAAATTGGATATCTCGGATTTGTATGGGAAATATTCTTATATAACTTAAATTTCGAAATATTGGCTACAAATTCTAGATCTCAACTTCAAACTTGAAATATCGACTACAAGTTGGAAATTTCGGCATAAAATGATTATTGTATACTTCAAATTCGAAATTCAACTACAAGTTTGGTATCACGGCTTGTGCATAAGTAATATCAACTCTAAATCAAAACATTGACTGTAAGTTCGAAATTCGGTTAAAAATGAGAAGTTTAAACTACAAACACGAAATATTGACTACAAGTTGGAGATCTCAACTTCTAACTTGAAACATCGACTACAAGTTGGAAATTACGGCTGAAACTCGAAATATTAACTATAAGGTCGGTATTCTCAACTTTAAACTCGAAATACTAACTACGAGCTGGAAATTTCGGTTTAAAATGAGATTTCTAAACTTCGAACACGAAATATCGAGTAGTAATTGGGTGTCTCAGCTTGAAAGTAGAGGTATCGACCTAAAATGGAAAATATCAAACTCAAACACGAAATATTGGCTGTAAGTTCGCAATCTCGACTTGAAATGAGAAATTAACTGTAAACTCTAAATACTGCAGTTGTAAATTTAAGGTTCTAATGAGGATTCTACACGCCAAACACGAAGTGTCACCTACAAATTGGATACCTCTTATTAATATGGGAAACATTCAACTTAAATCTCGAAATATTGGCTACAAGTTCGAGATCTCAACTTCAAACTTGAAAAATCGACTACAATTTGGGTATTTCGGTTTAAAATGAGATTTATAAATTTCAATTTGGGTGGTTTGGTATGAAATTAGAAATTTCAAATTCAAATTTGAAATATTGACAATAATTTGGCATCTCAACTTCACACTTGAAATAACAACCGCAAATTAAAAATTTAGGTTTCAAATGAAAATTTAGATTGCAAACGTAACACTAGTTACGATACTTCCAGTTTTGGATTATAAGCTCACAATCTCAACATACAGCTTATTTTAGCTTATAATTTGGGATCTCTAGTTAAAATATCTAATATTGTTTTCAAACCTGAGGTTTTGGTTTCGTCGTTTTAAAGTGCGAAATCTGTACTTCAAACTTTCGATGGCGGCTTAAACACCGAAGATCTTGATTTAAAATACAAAATCTATACCGTGCTTGACTTGCCTGGTGTGAGGATGTTTTTGTTTATGGTATTGTACTCCTCTAATGTGAGCGTAATACGAGGAGTGCCATTAATTTGATCCCCAACGGCAAATGGAGACCGGAATCCAATACCGACCACCCAGGGAATTAGAAAAATTCCCGACCCCTGGAGCGATTCGAACCGGGATGCGTTCGGACTATTATATCCAAAGCCTGGCTATCTTACCACTGAGCCACCTCAGCCTTTCGATTTAAAATACAAAATCTCAAATTCAAGCGGCGAGCTCGACTTTGAGTTTAAAAACTTTATTTAAAATGGGCAATCGTAACTTCATACTAGAATCTTCCAGGTAAATTAGTTTTACCTTCGAACTCCAAGTTTAAGACTCCCAGCACAAGATATTAATAAAATACCATATACGGATCTAGTTCATATTCTAGATCTCAACATGAGATATCAATTGCGATTTAAAATGAAAAACCTTAACTTTAACTTTTAAATCTCCATTTATAATACTAAATCGAAACTTTCAATTTGGGAATCGGATCCTTAATTTTATATTCGCGATTTCAACTTAAAATGATAAAAATTAATGCACATTGGAGGATTTGTGCTTCACATTAAGATTTACACTTAAAATGGGAAATACTTACGTCAGACTGTAGATATTTACACAAAAATATAAACTATTAACCCTAAACATAAGGTGAATTCGACATGTAATAGAAAATCTCAGTTCCAAAAATGAATTATCACTTTTAAGCTCAATATTTCGACTACTAGCTCAAGTGTTCTTCCAATATGCGAATCTCAACTTAATTTAGTCGTATAGGGTGTCAATTTAAAAACGTACAATGTGTTATATCTCTGGAAGCAAAAGACATACTGAACTTTTATAGAAAACGTATTTACAACATGGAGGGGGAATTATTATGACTCATACTGTAACCTGTCCCATTCAACCCCTTAGGCTGTAGCTACCCCAATAAATAAAGTTTAGCTGGTAAAACTGACATTGCGGTACTTCATTGAAAAGCTCTTAGAAAATGCTACTCAGTCGTAGCAATATTTTTCTTCCCCCAACTCGTATCGGAAAAATAAAACACAGATACTTCTGAATTATTGCAATTAAAATTTTCAAATATGTAGCGACAGTTTCCAAGAATTCCACAGTGTCCATAAATTCTTCGGACCCACGGAATGCGTTGCTGTAGCAACCAGGTTTTCCCAGCGGTACGCACAGTGGACTCAGTTTTCTCCAAGATGATGTCACGTCCGCTGGGAAAGCAAGAGGCGTTGAGAAACGCATCCCATCAATATCAAGACTACCACTCTTACAACGACACTACTGCGGAGAGGTCGATGGTTTTCAAGTTGTTCATATTTCATTATTATTATTATTATTTGTATTACCGTAGTTTTCTTCGTTATTTATGAATCTTTTATTACATGCACAGTGTACATTTAGTGCAACCAACGCTAAAAATATTACATTAAATGTTCAAAATGATTTTCATTATTCTCTGGGCAATAGTAAAATATACTATCAAATTCTTTCTGAACATTTTGGAAGGTTTGTCGCGGATAAGCTCGGCACTCCCGAACTATTCGTTGTCGAAGTTGTGCTATGGACTGACGCTGCGTTTTGTAGACAAGAGATTTTAAGTTGCGCCATAAAAAAGTCTAATAGGGTCAAATCTGGAAAACTTGCGGACATTCTATTGGCCCTTTTTCATTCATTTCCAACAAGATGTTGCACCCCCTTACTATACAGTCCCTGACGGGCCGAGTAGACCAAAATTTCCCAGGATAATGAATTGGTAAGAGAGGACCAATAGAATGGTCCCCAAGATCTCCAGATTTTACACCATTAGACTCTACTATTGCCTAGAGAATAATGGAACTCACTTTGAACATTTAATCTAATATTTTGAAATTTGAATCTTCGCAGTTTTATTTTTTTTCCGAAACGAGTCAGCGAGAAAGGGTTGCTATTACTGAATAGCATTTTCTAAGAGCTTTTCAATGAGGTATCACAAAGTCGGTGTTACCATTTGAAATTGTTTTCTTGGGGTATCTAGAGCCTAAGGGCTTGAATGGGGAAGGTTGCTTTATGAGTCACGATGGTTCTTCCTACATGTTTTAGAAAGTTTTTCTACAAAAGTTCAATATCGATTTTAGTTGCAGAGATATAACGCATTATACATTTTTAAGTTGACAACGGTATATAAAGCAAAACTAAAACTTTCAATTCGCCATTTCAACGTTGAATACCAAATTTTATACTTGAATGTTCGACTTCCAGGTTGATTTAAATTACTTACGTACTTAATCCCGACGCTTGCTGTACCTTTTGGTGTAGGCGTATTTGGCTAGACTGGCTCGGGTTCTCTTCTCCATAGTTCTTTCCATACTTTTCTGTCGTTTGGTATCTGTGTTACTACGCTCTACTTTTACTTCTTCCTGCCACTCCTTTCACCAATCTTTTTTTTCTTTTCTTGCTTCGTAAACCCTTTTCGGCAGCTTTGAGCTCTCCATTCTTACGACATGATTTTGTTGTACTCTATGTTTCACTGGTTTTACTTTGAGGTTATATCTATATACTTCATTCCTGATTTTGTCTAGTCTGGTCTGAATTTCAATTTTCCTCATGACTCTCGTCGCCAAGCTTCTTATCTTACTTTGATGCTCTTCTGTTGTTGTCCAAAAAGGTTTTTCTTATTGCGTTGTATAGTCTTCCTGTTGCTCCTATTCTTTGTTGTATCTCACTGTCAATTTTACCATCTACTTGTATTACTACGCCTAGGTACTTGTACTTTTCTACTTGTTCCAGTTTTGAGCCGCCTATCGTTGTGCTGTATTTTGTTTGTTTTGTACTGATCAACATTGGTTTGCTTTTTTCTTTGTTTATTATCATGCTCTGTTATGTTCATTTAAGAGGTGTGCCGCTTCGCTTGAATTGGTCACAATCTAACGGCCTCAAGGACTCAAAACGCGATTTTAATGGCAATTTTGTATTGACTACAGTTTGTTAGTATTTTTCCGTTCAGAAATTAATTTATGACCAAACCCGTCTCGATGTTTTGTTTCTTTGTGAACCTTATTTGCCAAACTAGAAAACACTTCACACACGCGGGGGTTGCTTCTAGAACGAAATTAGGCTTAGGTGGCGTTTTTTGGGAACGCGGGGAAAAAGAAGTCAGTAGGCAACAAGCTTGGGTCCGATACGAACGCTCATGAAGAACGGAGTTTTTCGCGGCACCTGTTAAATTGAGTTTATCGTACCGAATATTGCTTTAGGCAATTAGTATCATTTCGACAAAGTCGGATCTAAATAACTTTTAACAGTGTAACCTGGCTATAGAACAATCAAGTGTGATTGTTTTTTTTTCTTCGATTCATTCGGATGAAAGCGTTTGAACCCGTGAAAATGTGATTGTTGGGTCTGTTGGTGATACAAGCGTTTGAAATTCCTGTTGCCCTCAACGTCGACTGTCCTCGTTGGAAATAATTCAACTGATCCTATTGGGAATAATCTGCTTCCTCAGGAGCATACCTACCAACGTTTCGTCGCCCTGGTTTCCTGAGGCCTTCTACCTTTTTCCCGGATCGGAAAAATACCCCTTTCTCGACCTGCATCTGGAAATCAACCCCCCCGGAATTGTGCCTGCCTCCACCGGAATTCAAGGTAAAGAAACAGTTTTTTTTGTGTAGTGTAAAAGAAACCTTTGTTTTTCTGGCGCAAACTTGCAAAATTCTACGTTATTGAACTTGTTCTATACAACCTAAAAGCGATCTTCAGTCGCCATTTGTTTATTGTTAATTGTAAAAGATAGTAATACTGTATTTTTCCTGTAAACTCTACGCCCGCCATTGGCCACACAGATTTACTGAAATATCTTAAATATCGTGCGTCAACGGCGGCGAGTTTTGTTTTCTTGGACATTCAAATGTTATTTGTAAAACCATAAAAATGCCATTTTCTGTCTTTTCTTTTGGTATCGCCATTTCAATAATTTCATTATACGTGTTTTAAAATTTACTGCCTCTTTTATTATTGTGTACTCTGTATTTGTTTGTGTACGAATTTTACAAGCTTAAATATATAGGAGGAGGCACAATAAAGGTGAGTTCCATTCCCGTAAGCTGTTCGCTTCTCGGCCTTCCACGAGGGCCTAAAATCAGCTGGATTTGGAAAGTGGCGTCCACTAATTTTGACCTACTCTGTACACAACCAGGAAGATTTCCTCCGGTAAACGATTTCCGCGAACCCCCCCTACTCCTCTGAGCTAAGCTGTAGGCCGTTTTCCATCTATCCGGTTACGGGTCGTCGGAAAAGCTCAATTGGCCCGTAATAGCCCATCCTTTCTACTTCCGTTGCATACCCGTTCACGTTATGTTGTAGCTCGCTCTCGCTCGCCCCAAGGCTGGCCATGTCATCGGCGAATGCTAGTTCTGCTACTTGTATCTTCTACATTTTCCAGTGCCCTACTGTGAATAGTCTTATTGTCTTCTTACAATTTTTTATTACCTCGTCTAGTATTACTGTGCAAAGTAGTGGGCTCAGTACACATCCTTGTCTTAGTCCTGTTTTAGTTTCAAACTCCTCCGACTCTACTCCTCTCTTTTCTAAGCATCTCCAAACATTCTCCATTTTCACTTCATCGAAAGCCTTTTCTAGATCTATGTAGCATATGTGTACTTGCTTGTTTGTCGCTATCGCTTGTTACGGGCCAAACGAGCTTTTTCGTCGACTCGCAATAGGAAAGCTGGAAAAAGCCTTCGGCTAAACTCAGAGGAGTAGGGGTGGTTCATGAGAAACGCTTACGGGACTGAAATCGTACCTAGTTGTGGATAGAGTAGGTCAAAAATTAGCGGGCACCACCATACAAATCACAGCTGATTGCAGGTTCTCGAGGAAGGCCGAGAAGCCGGCAGCTTACGGGAATCGAACTCACCTTTATTGTAGCTCCTCCTGTATATAATGCTTACAAAGTTCATGCACAATAAAATACACAGAAATAAAAGATATGGCGAATTTTAAGACAAATATAGCTCTGTTGTTTGAAATTGGCGACACATAATACAAAAACAAAGATTTTATTTAAAATGGTAATAATTATGATTTAATACAAGGGTAGTTGGAACGTTCGCACAAGAGGCTGGCCGCCCCTGGCTTGCGGTATTTACTTTCGTAACCAAAGATCTGCGCAGCCTGTGACGCACAAATTACAATTTATAATTACACTTTAAAACTTAAGTAAAAAAAATGGCAACTGGTGACCGAAGGTCGCTTTAAGTTGCATAAAAATTATGCTTCATCACTTTAAACCAATAAAATAAAACCCTAAACAAGTTTTCACAACACAATTAACGATTTGTTTCACCTTAGTTTTGTTCGGTAGGGTGTTCCTAGGTTTTTCGGGAAGCAGGCAAAATTTGCAGGTACGCCCCTGAAGACTGGTTCGCGATGGAGACAACGTTACGGGCCAGGACTTTCTCTGACGAAAAAAAAAAGACGGGAACTTCAGGAGCCAAAACCTCCGCCACTGTACGGGATTATCACTTGCAACGGCTCAAAGAAGACTGTCCCGGGGTTGAAGGCTGTTAATCCGAAGTCGAGAGAACAATTTCACTGAATTGTCTTTACAAAAACCTGACACTCTGCTAATATTATTAATCCAACACAAGTCGAAGATTCCTTTGCCTAAGGCAAGAAACTGTTATGTTCATTTAAAATTTGCCGCTTTATATGAATTAATTCCGTAATTTGATTGCCGCTTCGTAAGAATTAGTAACGTTATTTGGATTGCAGTTTTATTTTGAACACAGTTTTGGTTATGTTGCGTCTTTCTAAGTTTGAGATATGTTGACAGTTCCCTTTTTGTGTAGAAATTGCCGACTGTTGTTTTTCTCGAGCTTGACACACTTGCACACTTCCGAGAACTCACGTGTACCTTATTCTAGAACTTTTCATAAGGTTTCGAAATATGGTGCAATTTCTTTTGGAAGAAGTGCAGATTCCCGTTGCGAAAGTGAGCCTTCCACCTTTAATGGCTCCGGACCTTCCCAAATTCCATCTTCGGGGAAGGGCCGTTACAAAAATAAAGTAGGCAACAAGCTTGGGTCTGAGACGAACGTTCATGTAGAGCGGGGTTTTTTCGCGGCACCTGTTAAATTAAGTATCATACCGAATATTGCTTTATGCAATTAGTATCATTTCGACAAAGTCAAGTCGGATCTGTATCAGTGTTAACAGTGTAGCCTGGTTACAGAACAATCAAGTGTGATTGTTTTTTTCTTCGATTCATTCGGATAAAACCGTCTGAACCCGTGAAAAGGTGATTGTTGGGTCTGTTGGTGTTACAAGCGTTTAAAATTCCTGTTGCCCTCAACGTCGACTGTCCCCGTTGGAAATAATTCAACTGATCCTGTTGTGAATAATCTGCTTCCCCAGGAACGTACCTACCAACGTTTCGTCCCCCTGGTTTCCTGAGGCCTCCTAACTTTTTTCCCGGGCCTGAAAAAAATACCCCCTTGCTCGACTGGACCTGCATCTGGAAATCAATCCCCCGGAATTGTGCCTGCCTCCACCGGAATTCAAGGTAAAGAAGCTAGTTTTCTGTGTTGTGAAATTAAGAACCTTTCTTTTCGCGCCAGCTTGAAATTTAAGTGTTTGAACCTCTACTTGTGATAAATAAGAAGCGGCCTTCAGCTGCCTATCGTCATTTTCTTTTTCTGTGCTACTGTAAAATTAGTAACTATAAATATTGTGGGATTCCTGTAAACTCAACGCCACTGACCACGCGGAATTATTGAAAGATTTTAAATACCGTTGGCCATGGGCAGCGAGTTCCCCCTTTCCCGAACATTCAAAGTAATCAGTTGTAATCTAGAATTATAAAATCACTTTTGCCTGTCATATTCGTTGTACTGTCGTTTCCACTAATTTGATTATATGCGTTTTGAAATATTACATCTTTTATTATTGCATTTTGTGTTTGTGTGCATGAATTTTGCAAGCTAACATATATAGGAGGAGGCACAATAAAGGTGAGTTCCATTCCCGTAAGCTGTTCGCTTCTCGGCCTTCCATGAGGACCTACAATCAGCTGGATTTGGAAGGTGGCGCTCACAAATTTTGACTCGCCCTGTATAGAACTAAAGATTTTCTCCCATTAGCGATTTTCACGAACTCCCCCTACTCCTCTGAGCTAAGCTGTAGGCCTTTTTCCATCTATCTGGTTACGGGTCGTCGGAAAAGCTCGATTGGCCCGTAACAAAACGACACGATATATTATTAGCAGAGGCTCCACCTCCACAAAATCACGTGCTTTCACCCTCAGAAGCTGACTTTTGCCTTGTCTTTTTTTTGTCATCTGCGCTGAGATGTCAACGAGCAACCGGGTCGAGCGAAGGTGTTAATTCGCCTACCTAGAAAACGCTATGCGTATCTCAAACAGCTGAAAGATATCATCATATAGTGAAATATGGTGCAAGAATTCTAGAACAAATCTTGCACGTGGGACTTCCGGCCATTCTCACAACGAAGAATTCCAAGAACTGTTTTCGATCGGCATATGCAGACTAACCAAGCGGAACAATGGGACCTATCGGAAGTTTCGCAAAAGTGACCTCCCATAAATTAATCTTTGAAAATAATAACATAGTAATTGACTCAAGGGCGGCAATTAAAATAGGACTTTCATTCGTATGAAGCGGCAAAACTCAAACGAACATAACACGCTTTTTCGTTAATTTGTCTGAGGGAGAATATTAGGTCGTGCGTGCTTGTTTCCTTCCTGAATCCGCTCTGCGCTTCTTCCAGCGTTGCTTCTAACTTTTCCCTTAGCTTTCGTTCTATGACCCTTGCATATAGTTTGCCAAGTGCATTCAGGAGTAGATACCGCTAAAATTTCCGCACTTTCCTAGGTCTCCTTTTTTATGTATTGTATGTTATGTATTATTCCTATCTGCCAGTCCAGGGGTGTACGCCCTTCTTTTAAACACATGTTCATAACTTTCAGTAATTCCTCTTTAGTTGTTTCTCCCGCCTGCTTGATCATTTCTGGTGAAATCATGTCCTGTCCTGTTGCCTTGCCGAGCTTCATTTTTAATATTGCTTTGTCTAGTTCTTTCCTTGTCACATTTATTGCTTCATTTTTTATATTATCTTGATCTTTTGTGTTATTATCTTGTTGTATATCTTCCCCTTTCTGGTATGAAGGATCTTCTCCATCTTTCCATTATTTCTTTTTCATCCTTCAATACTCTCCCTTGTTCATCTTTCATATTCTTAATTAGCATTTCCTTTTTTGTCTCATTTGTTTAATTACTCCATAGAATAGTTTCTGATTCTCTGAATACGCGTTTTTCATGGTGTTTCCACATTGTACCCAATACTTTCCTTTTGCTTCCTTTATGCTTTCTTTGACGATTGTTCTTATGTTTTTATATTCCTTCTAATCCCCGAGGTTTCTTGTCTGGATGTATTTTCTCCATTTATTTTTCTTTTCCTTTACTATTTTCTTAATATCCTCCGTCCACCATGGTGTTTTCTTTTTGTACTTGTTGCTTACTCTCGATGTGCCGCAGGCTTCCATTACCGAATTCGTTATACTCCTTTAAGGCTTTCCCATTTTTACTGCTTTTGTTTCCAATATTTCTTTATACTTGTCGCCTACTTCCTGCTTTTTAAGTTTGTGGTTGTTTATCCTTGTTGGAACTGTCTTCTTTAGTTCTTTTATGATTTCGTCCTGTTTTAATTTCCATTACAATATTAGCAAGTAGTTGTTGCTGCCAATCTCCATCTCCGGCTTTACTCTTACATCCTTTATTGCTCTTCATAATCTTTTGTGTACCAAATAGTAATCTATTTAAATTAAAGAAACTTAAAATTTCGATATCTCAGTCGTAATAATAACTTCGAAATTGTAATTTCAACTTCAGTTGCGAAATATCGATTTCATATTTAAAATAAACGCGGAATGCGAAAGTTTTAATTGTGGGGTCTCGACATGAAATCAAAAATGTCGATATCGCATACGAAAGCTTAGCTTAATATAGCTCCAGATTTCAAGATCTCAACTTGATATACGATAACTTAAAACTTGAAAGCTCAATTGAAATGCGAAATTATACTGTAATTGTACGATTTCAATTTAAACTACGAAATATCCGAGATTTTGTCTACAAGATCATAAATTAAAGTCCGAAATCTTAAGATAAAATTGAATATATTCACGTAAAATGCAAAACAACTACCTTGAACATAATGAAACTTAAAAGTGGAGTTTTCGACTTGAAATCCCATATGTTTACTAGAAATACATGTCGATTTTAAACTTGAGACGTCGGCTTTAAATTTTCGATTTCATACTTAAATTTAACTTTTATCGTTTTTATGGGTTTCGAAATTGATTTTTCATTATTTATTAATCTTACTACCGGGCCAAATTAGTTGGAAATTAGTACTATTACTGGAAACAATAATAATATTCTGGGTTTATTGATATTGTTTTAATTATAATGATTGATTGGATTTAACGTGTTTTTATTTGTTCTTGTGAAACTTTCTAATTTACATAGAAAATAGTCACTAAGTTTTACTAAAAATCAATAAACAAGAAGATCTATATTATTTTTTTAACTATTTACTTTAAATAATTGCAAAAAATTGTTGTAGCTACTCACGTTTGGTAACTGAGGAAATGAAATCTGAATTGTAAATACATTTCAGGGTAGATTACTTTAATGGAAATATTCGTAATTAATGTAATTACATACCTACTATTAAAATTAGGTAGAAAACTAACAAACAATTCCCGTAATAATGAAATTACTCGAATGTTAATTGAATTTTTGAGAATACTGAAATTCATATTTCATAGTAGTGAGATTACTACTAATAAAAACATTATTTGACTTCATCTTCCAACTTTGTTACGGTCTCGGTATAAATGCGGGGCTAAAATAACGCGACAGCCATAAAATTTGCTTTTACGATTAGTCATAAAACGTCTAAATAGCAGCACGTTTCATTTAAATAGATCGATTTTATTACTAATAGACCATTAACTGCAAATAAGTAAGTACACTCTTAGCACTACCAAACATTGAGATTATTTTTGCCGGTCAGCAATGACTTTTGATATTTCGAAGAAACGTGGAACACACTAGTGAAGGTTACATTACGTATTTTTTTAATAGTAGTAGTAAAACATTTCGAAAACCTAGACTGCTCGGTCATTTCCTTGATTAATACATAAAATACGTACATAAATATTTCATTGATTCAGAAAATAATTGTTTTTGTTGCTAAATATAAACAGTGGTATAAGATATTTAAAAAAGAGTCATCTACTAAAAATGTGATAATATAATTGTTTATTTATAAATTCTAAATTATTGTTTGCAATTTAACGAACTTCTATGGCAAAAATTCCTGATTCGTCTTGCAGCGCCATCTGTAAGAAAACTTGTGAGTGGAAGTAAGACTTCTGTAAAATCTAGGTTTATTTATTGAACAATATATTGTCCTAAATTTACAAGAAATTTTTCTAGGAAGCTTTTAGTGAAGGACATATCTTTACCTAAATTTCATTTTTAATATCACTGCACGTGGAGTATATTTATTGTAGGGTTGTGATAGAGTCGCCATCTTAGAGAGCTAGGAGTTACTACAAAATTACTCTGTATTTGTTGGTTTGAAATTAGTCTAAAAAGGGCTACATACATAATACAGATTATTGTTGAAGACTTTTTTAGAGTGAAATGCACTAGCTAATTCAAACCACAACAGTAGTGGTATCAAAACTATCTATTTGAAGGAAATGCACAAACATTTAATCAAATAACCTGAATGTTTAGTTTTTAATATCCACGAAATCTTCAAAATGACGAAATCCCACACTCATACACCACCCTATGTGGTCGTTACTGCTACATGTTTTATGAATTCCAACGTTTAAATCATGGATACTATCAAATCTTTCTTGCTGAAAACCGGAATTTTCATTTTAGTAATTTGTAATTAGAGTTCCATTGAAATGTGTTTTGTGGAAATTAAGTTGCTATATAATATTACAGTATTAAAATTAGAAGAGTATAATGAAACTAATTATCATAATAAATGCAGCATTTCGACTAAAATATGTATTAAGCGTATGGAAGGTAGCCGAAGTCATAATGATACAGAACCCACGGAAACCACCGAATGAGGTAACATCATATCGACCCATCTCTCTTATCGATAATTTCAAAGCTATTTGAATAAATTATTACTTGAAAGGCTCAAACCAATAATAGAAAGAAAAGAACTGATACCAACACACTACAGAGAAAACTCTTGAAGAGAAAACAATCTGCTCAGCAATTTTCTCAGATGCTGCCCAGGCTTTTTATAAAGTATTGCATTGCAAAGACAGAATCATAAACTAGAAAAATCTGTCTAAAGAATTTGCTGAACCTCTGAAGTCTTACATTGCAAACAGACTATTCAGGATCAAGCAAGAAGAGGAATATTCCGACATATACGAAATTAACACAGGGGTACCACAGGGCAGTGTACTGGGGCCAATACTATACCTATTGCACACCACCGATCAACCAAAGAGATAACTATAGCCTCGTTCGCAAACGACACTGCAATACTAGCGGTAGGCAAAAGCACTGAAGAAATAGCAGAAATACTACAACAAGCCACAAACCAAATGGACAAACCGATGGAGAATAAAACTAAACGAAAGCAAGTAATTGCATGTCAACGTCATGAACAAAAAAATGATTATGTGCCAGTGACAATCAACAGCAGCATCATATCAAGTATCTTGAAATGAACTTTGATGCCAAACTATGCTGGAAAGAGCATATCAAGAAGAAAAGAGAAGAATTAAATATAAAATGTAGGAAAATGTATTGCTGCTGGGAAAAAACTCGCATCTTGCAATACATAACAAGTATGGAAATACGGTTGTCAACTTTGGGGCTG
This sequence comes from Limonius californicus, assembly GCA_014611495.1. NCBI lineage: Eukaryota > Metazoa > Arthropoda > Insecta > Coleoptera > Elateridae > Limonius > Limonius californicus. Next base: position 1,015 of record JABXWE010004536.1, on the reverse strand, counting down.
CGCCAGCAAACCTAACATCAATCAAATTCAAAAAAGCAGAGCAAAAGTGAAGTGGTAACACACGAAAAAAGTGTTGCAAGATAGAATTGAGAGTATACCAGTGGGTGAATTCTTATCATATCCATTTAGTTAGTTTCAGTTAAATAAACATCGCTGGTTAATCTTTTAGGCTAATTGCGTTGTAACACCTCACTATAAAATACAAAGTAAAAAGATTTTAAACTGCATATTAGTAGAAGAAAATGGTATGAATTATTCCACTGTGCGAAGTAGTATGAGTAAAAATCGTAAATGCAATACTAGATCATCAGAGAACTATTAAGAGAATACCTTGATGCACTTTCTATAGGAAAAGGATGCCAAAGAAAATTACTGAACAGAAGGAGTAGTGGCAAATCTTTGAAACAAATTGGACAGTTTCTTGTTATGACCCGAAAACAGGTAAAGAAACTGTAATATAGTGACAATAGTTATAATGCAGACGGCAACACTGTTTGGTTGACACAATGTCATTTTAATTCTGTATGTCAAACAAGCACGTTCCCGTTTATATTTTAGGTAAGCTTGTAATGATTTAACTAGGTACTGTAAATTTATGTACTGTTTATATTTTAGTTTTGAATAAATAATCTCAAGCAGCAATCGTTTAATTTCGGCTATAACCTGAAACATATCACTGGCGACGAGAATAAAAGAAAAAGTAAGGTTACAAGAACCACCGAGGGCACAGGATAATTTTACCGAAACGTGAAACGGGAAGAAGAATTGCACTGTATTGGGTCTTATAATCCTAATTATAAGATAATAATGGCAGTAATTGGTTCTATGGAGAAATTCGACGTCAAGTCTGATAGTTGGACAATTTATCATGAACAGTTGGAGCAATTTTTTGACATCAACAAAATCAAAGACACCGAAACAGAAAAGCAGAGAGTGGCAGCGCTTTTAAGTCTAGTTGGCAGCGACACGTATAAGATTTTGAGGGATTTGTGCACCCCAAAACTTCCTAAGGAGA
>JABXWE010004535.1:0-43710 GCA_014611495.1 Limonius californicus | reverse complement strand
AACTTGCACATTCATTTAAAGGTACTCCACACAGAACTCACATACAAATTACACCCAATTGAATTTGACGTTTTTGACAATGACATTAGAGAATTAGTTAGCAAAATTAAATTTCAAAAATACACAATACAGAAACACAAACTTTTAAGATTAGAGCAAAACACACGTGAACTTAAAAATTATACAAAACCCAACACCATCATAAATTTCCATCCTCGTTTCCTAAATTTGTCAAACATAGAATTCAATGACAAGAAAGTAAAATTTCTAAATAAAGGATTCAAATTCTGTCCATTCCCAAAATTGACTAACAATATTAAAGAAATTTTAGCAGTTAATTCAGAAAATATTCTTAAAGAAAAACATTTCAATTATGCAAAATTTCAAATTGCCAATTTGTTAAAAGACATGTCAACAACACACAAACATTCAAATTATAATACAAGCAAACATAATAATTTACTACTTGCATCAATTAAAGACAAAATCACAACAAACAATCTTATTTCTGTTAGAGCAGATAAAGGTAATACTTTAGTTATTTTACATAAAGATGATTATATACAAAAAGTTAATAATTTTATAACTACCTCAAATTTAGAAACCTTAAATAGAGATCCTACGAAAAAATATAACAGCTATCTAAAACAAACATTAAATAACTGTATTGTTACCTTAACTGATTACGAGAAAAGAAAAAAAATACACCCAAACCCACAACCACCAAAACTATACGGTTTAATAAAAATACATAAACCCCAAATGCCTATTAGACCGGTAGTCTCATACATAAACGCACCCAACCACATGTTAGCAAAAACATTAAATAACATAGTTACTAGTTTAGAATACACACCAAAATATTCTGTTAAAAATTCTTCCGAATTAATCAGTAGGTTGTCCAGTTTAGGTTTACCACCACACTGCAAACTAGTTAGTTTCGATGTCACCAATATGTTTTCACAAATACCTCATCAAGAGTGTATTCCTTTGTTAAATAATATTTTTATCAACAAAAATGTTGAATTAACAAAATGAAATGAGTTGATTCAATTATTCGAACTTTGTATTAATCAAAATTATTTTATTTTTAATGATAAAATTTATCTTCAAAAAAAACGGTTTACCAATGGGAAGTCCAATTTCTCCACTTTTAGCTAATATATTTATGGAAAATTTAGAAGATCGAATTTTTGAATCAAATCATTCTTCGAAAATTATATTTTGGTTCCGTTACGTTGATGATATTTTAGCATGTTTTAATAGTTCATTTGAGTTTATTGGTGACTTCTTAACGTTTATCAATACTCTACACTCAAACATAAACTTTACATTAGAAACAGAACAAAACAGATGTATTAATTATTTAGACTTAAACATAAAAATTAATTCCAAAAACAAACTCGAATACTCTATTTATAGAAAACCTACACAGACAGATATCACAATACCACAGGACTCATGTCACCATAAAACACATAAATTAGCAGCCTATAGGTCACTGATACATAGAGCTTTAACAGTTCCCCTAAGTAACACTGATTACACCAAAGAAATTTCGATTATTAAACAAATTGCACACAGTAATGGGTACCACACAAAACTGATAGACACACTAATCAAAAAGAAAGATTATAAATTAGCAATTCAAAAAATATATTCTAAAGACCACTCTGAAAATGCTAAATATATTTCAATTCCTTATTTCGGTGATATATCGGAGAAAATTGCTAAAATTATAATCAAATCAAGTACATTTAAAGTAAGTTATAAAACAACAAAAAACACTTTCAACACCTTATTCAACGCAAAAGACAAAACTAACGATTTTTTAAAATCAGGTATTTACAAATTAAACTGTTCACATTGTAATTATGTATACATAGGTCAAACAATTAGAAATTTTGACACCAGATACAAAGAACACATACGCTCATACAAATATAAACACCCAGAAAAATCAAACTATGCTAAACACTTATTAGAACACAATCATGCATTGACATCAAATAATATAATAACATTTTTACACTTCTGTGATGATAAACGTAAATTGGATATACTCGAAGCCTTTCAAATTCACAAACACACTTTAACAAACACACCTTTAATGAATGAGCAAATTGAGCTCATAAATTCCCCGCTATTAGAAGTTTTGGAATAGAAGAGCCCAAAACCAAGATCCAGTGTGCTGTTACCCAAGCAACTACAAATGTTTACTTCATTAAATGCTTTTGATAATGACATATTGTATGTCGAAATACGTATAAAGCAAAAATAAATAAATACCTGTTGAAATTGCCTTTTATTATTATTAATATATAAAATATAATATGTAGTTCGATATTATATTTTTCTGCTATTTTATGTACTTGTTTGTTCACTTTTGTTTGATCTCGAGCTCTAGGACAATATAATTAAAAATTTAAAATAAGTGGGAATTTTGAAACGTATGTAGTCCGGGTTAAACCAAAAAACTTGCATCGCCAAAGGTTTTTAACAAATAATTAATATTATTTATTATATACGGTATAGTCGCGATAATCCTAATTAAATGGGACCACGGAGTGTTCGGATTAATGGATTTTTGGGATTACCGAAAATAGACTCGATCAAAAAACAAAGTTGTTTTAATTTTTTAATATAATTCAATACATACATATTATAAAAATAAGTATTGATTCTAAAAAATAAAATAAAATTTTTGTATGTGCATGTAATTACAAAATAATACATATAGATTTCGTTTAAAATAGTCAAGTCTTGTTTGTTTTTGGTTACTAATATATGATGCTAAAGCCCTCTTAAATTGGTCTTAGCTAGTATTTGATGAGAAGGAATTCCGTTTTCCCTGCACCAAGTTACTTATACGAAATTTCCAAATACTGAAGAGCTTCCTTGTATTTGACTAAATTTGTAGATTCAACCACATCATCCTCATCTACCTCTTCTTGAAATATGTCGTATGACGCCATTGTTTTGTGTTGCAGATGTAATTACGCGTTGGTGGTTCCCTTTTCTGCTATTTAAATCTTGTAACGTGTAAATCCCCGACGACAATTACTTTGTAGGAAAATGTAAAGTGTGCAAAGTAGAAATCAAAGGCTATGTTCGGATTAGGATGATTTTTTCGAATTCTCGAGACAAAGGAACTCGAGTCGGCCGCTGTTCGAATTACCGCAATTCGGATTATCGCCTGTGCGGATTATCACGACTGTACTGTATGTACTTGTAGTTTATTTATCCCAAATGGGAAGATTACATATAGAGCGGCGCAGGGGCCTGAAAAAATTCGAAAATTCTGTTCTTACAGCTTTATAAATTTTGGTAGTTAGTGTATATCTTCAACATTCAGTCTTAGGAAGACTTACATTACAAATAAAACTGAAACAAATATTTTTGTAAAAATCCTGAAATTTTGTTTTTTAATAATAAATATGCACATTTATATATCAAGTGGCGACCTATAATTTTTCCGTGATTTGTATGGACAGTATAAAGTTTTGACACCTTACATAAGAACATTTGTGAGTAATAGATCATTGAAAGTTTCGAAACACGTTTATTAAAATGCAAGAAAAAATATGAAACTGTAATTAACAATAAAAATAAACAATAATCAACAAACGGCAACATAAAACACAAATTTTAAAATGTAAAAACAACTTCAGGTATCAAATGCTCAACATTCCACTCATTCACTTCTAGACAAAAAGCAAATCTATCCACAAATTCTCTTTAAGACATTATGAATGTCATCTTCAGCAATTCTTTGAATTTCCTGTCCAGTACGATTTTTCAGATCCTCAACGTTTTGCGTTCTAGTAGAATAAACCTTCGATTTAGGATAGCCGCATAAAAAATGATGGCGGGGTGTAAGGTCAGGCGACCTACCCAGCCACTCTATCGCTCCTCGCCTACCGATCCACCTTGCAGGAAAACCATGATTCAAAAAGTCGCGAATGGGACGGGCATACTGTGGCGGTACGCCATCTTGTTGATATCAAAGGGCATTATTGGGCACATCTAGATCATCTTGGACAATTGACACCTTGCCTCCACAATTGTTTACTTTTGTTTTCTTTTTTTCACAATTACTTTTTTTCACAATTACTAACACAATTTGGTAACAATGTGTTTCTAATAATTCAATAATTTATTTCTTGCAAATTTTCTTCTGCAAGGTGTCTTAATTTTATACTGTCATTTAGGCAATTAAAGGATCTATCCAAAACAAGGCAAATCTGATGAAGCCATCGCTTAAGAATAGGTGGATATCGGAAAATGATTTTGACATACAACTGCATTTTTTAAAAAGAAATTTAACGTTTTTCACAATTCTAACAATAAATCCTTTGTTTCAATTATTGTATTTGGTATGTTCCATACATTTTTACAAAAAGAGGCGGCCACTCTACAAGCTAATTAAAAAACTTTGTAACTAAGCTAAGCTGAAAGCTACTTTTTGTTGAAGTAGCTATTTCAGCTACTCTACACACAATTCTACAGTATTGCCAATCCGGTAAACCCATCAATTCTTTGGCAGCAATAAATCTACAACAAAAACAACTCTCATTTCCGTATTTACACAAAAACAGCTTGCTACTTCAGCAAGTTGTTGCACACCGTACCCAATTGCCAAATTAAAGGTTTGAAGGTTCCAATGCAGGATGTAAAGGATTAAATTTTATACTAGGGCCTCTGGTCTTTTTTTTACTTTGTTCTGAGTTGTAACCGTAATACTCTACATGTTTATTCACGTAGATGCTTATGAGAACTCTAATTAACATGTTCACAATGATTTTATATAGAAACGATTTTAATTTACCTGTAAAATTTCAACAAAAATGTTTTAGTGAGTTGAGCGTTTATTCAAACTGTTGCCACAGAGGTAAGTTGAGCGTGTGAGCTAGTTATGTGTAAGATGTTCACCCACGGGCGGTCGGTAGAAAACGGGAGGTAACCATACGCTTCACAAACTTCTTATCGTTAGCCAGTATATTGCATTTACCGCCCTTAATACTTAAATATCTATTATTTTGTAATTCACTACCCCTACAAATTTCTTTTTTACTTCGCATGATAAATTTGTAATCTAGTGCAGGCCACTTAATGTGATCATATCCGGACTCTGAGTTTTAGATAACAATAACCGATTGATAATAATAAACCGTGATTGCCGTTTTCAACTAAATGTTCTTTTCCTTTTTCGTTTATTCCGCTTTATGGCGTATCAACGGGCCATCTACACGTGCATCATGTTTAACAGACATTAGCGAACAAGAATTTCGATGCAGATTCCACTAGATCGTCATTCTCAGGGCGATTTCTTTTAGTGTTTAAATTGTCATTTTCCTTTGCAGCGTCTTCTATTCCAACCTGTTTCTGCCTGCTAAATGTGTAATTGTGCTGCTGAATTCTGGCTTATCATTTGTTCTAAATTGTTTATTTTGTTTTAAGCGAAGGTCACGTTTCATTTTTCCGTCAACCATTGTAATAAGTTAGAATAGAACTGAGTTAGCTGCTGCCAACCAAAACACAGGCTCTTATGGGGATGGGCCCGGTACCCCTCTCGCTTGAAAATACAAATTAAAAATGCATGAAAACACGATTATTGCTCGTGGACCAAAACCATCCTAAGAAATAATTGATGACGAAACCGAAATCATGATTACTATAAACGATGTTTTTCCTATGTAGTCGTATGCATCCGACCCGTTCTCCGTGAAAGTGATAATACTGAATGTTAACATTGTCCGTGATTCCAAGAAGCGGCGTACACTGTACTACATGGTAATCTAAAAATTTTGAACTAGCCGTTCTTGTTAAAACTTTTGGATTTATGTTTAGTATTTATTTGTTTAGTATTGTGTTTGGACATATACAGGGTGTCCTTTAAATACCTTAAAAGCTTCAGGTAGCACTCTTCTGTAAGAAATACAGTCCTCAAAAACACTAACACTTTTAAGGCATTTAAAGGACACCCTGTATATGTAAGCTTCAAGAACACACAGCCACATACATTTTTGGAAACCTATATTGTCTACATTATTTCTGCAAGGTTGTTCATGAATGTGTGTAAACCGGGTGGCATAAACTTGGAAAATCTGACCTAATAGCCCCTATATACCCTAATAAACAGCGAGTTTAGCCGTAGAAAATACTTTCCCGAGTTGATTGTATATGTACGTAATTATAAATAATTTGTACTTTACTTATCTCAAAATTTTTATCAATTCCTAACTTAATTTAACCTAATCTAATCTAATATTACCTAACCTAGCCAGATCTAGCCTAATCTAATCTAGCCTTCTGTAGTTGGAAACTACTTCGTGAAATATGCAATATTATAGCAGTGGCGGCTCGCGGGTAAAAAAATAGGTGAAGTGCTATTATAATAACCCTAATAATAACAAATAGAAAAAATATAATTCAATGTCAACTTACCTAGTTTTTGTAGACTACATCTATCGTGTCCTTTAATGCAGCAAAATTATTTATTATGTCTTCGTAAAATGGTTGATTTATTAATTCTAAGAAGAGTTCTTTTTGAATTGAAATATCTACCAAAGAAAAAGGCGTATCTTGAGATGCGTTTTTATTCGTTTAAGGCAAGAAAAACTTGTTTCCACTGATGCACTTGTCGACGGAAGAATTAATATGGGGCAAAACAATTTGTAGGCTTCGGTAAAAATTTCTGTGTTCTCATTGAGATTTCTAGTAATTCTTGGGTCTGTAGATTGCGTAACTTTCATCGGCATAAAGAAGATTTAATTCGTTTTTAAGACGCTGACGTTTTGTAAATATTTCGCCATAAAATTGATCTAAACTTTAAAATGCTTTAGACGAAAAACACGAATCATATTGTTCGAATTTCCGATTTCGTAGTATCAGCCAAAGACATGAACTGTAACTTAGCGCAGTCTTGAAACCTTAATTTCATTTTCATTACAATGTGATCCAGTACTTCATAAAACAAAATCATATATTTTCTTCTAATGTCATTGTTTGTAAGGCTAGCGTATTCCCGCTTAGGGCGCTTAGATGTGTCGGTTTGTGTTATTTCTATTTCCTTAGTCTTTTCGAAGAGTGTATCAAAGAAATCGTCATTCCTTTTCCTCTTTACTAGTTCAATAGTGTTATAAACACAAAAATTAATATCGAATGAGACAGAAAATATCATTAAATACTACAGCTAAAAATGTGAATTCAAAATTGTTGAAATCGTTTAAAAACCGACGTTCAAACCCGAACATGCAGTTTAGCGGCTGATTGCGACTGAACTCTTCACTTGCCCGATTCACCATGAACCAATTGTAGATTTTGACGTAGGCGTTACTATGGCAACGGAGGTATAAGTGCAGAGTTAAAATACGTTTGAGGCTGACTCTTCTCTATAATTACACTCGTGTTGTAGGTAAGATTTTTTATGGTCACTGCGTTCACGCTCGACGGACTGCATTTAAAAATTAAATTTTAAATACAATGGCACCAGAAAAAATGCAATGTGTTTGTTTTCACTAAGCTTATTGTATCTAGGAGTATGTATGCCATTAATAAACGACTCCGAATAGGTGTAATGCCGATAAATAATTTGTTATGTAATGTAAATAAATATTCGCAATTGAATGAAAATTTTAGGTGAAGAGGCACTTGCCCTACTTCACTTGGCGAGCCGCCACTGTATTATAGTAAGTGTGCACAAAGTACACACCTATTTTAAACTGACTTAAATTTCAAATTTCAAAAACAGTATTTAGAGATATTTAGTTTGAAATATTTTTGTATTCTGTTAATATTCAGCTGGCTTACTGTAAAAATAAATAAATACAGATAAAAGCAGTCAAGTAGGTGCAGGTGCTACGTGCAAAAACGAACAAGAATCTTGACGTTTCCTTTATATCCTAATTGTCGGTATATGAAATCTGAAAAGAAAACACGCATCTGCTGTTTTTACAGAACCAAACATAGTCGACGCTTGCAAAATCATTTTTTAACGCTATCAGCATAGCCTATCATCCAATAAGCTTGCATACAGCTGCTTTAAACACTTTATGTTTATGAATTGCAGTAGTAAGCACCTGCATCCTTGCTTTAAGTTTTATGATTTATAATTCAGTTAAAATATGTAATTTTTTAACTGACTTAACCATTGAAAATCAAACTACATAACCACAGGATCGTATCAAAATTTGTATACTCGGTCATTAAGTTATTGCTACAGGTATCGATAGGATAATTTTCATTGTGGGCACGTCCAAAATAAAACTATCTACTGGTGTTTATGTAAACATGCCATTAATCTGACACGTTTTGAGTTAGTAACAGCGTTTGATGGATAAGAAACGACAAACGTGACGCGCTGGCATTGCAAGTGACAGCAATTTACTTTAATAGCCATTGTTTTTCGTAACAAACTTTCTTTATTCTTGCAACCTTTAAACAATAAAGCGACTTTTCGTTTTCGTTGGCGTGTAGCGAAATCCATGAAATTCGAATTTATAACCTTCATAAGTGACTGTAACTGTTATTAACCATGCACTGTTAATTCTTTATGGCACCGGGTGCTCCTAGCCATAAAATTTGAAATATAGTAGAACAGAAAAATGTACAAGCAAGGTTTTATAATGAAATTGAAGTCCGTTCAATCGAAACAGGCAAAATAGAATGTTTTCTCAAATCAAATTTATAAATCTGTGGACTGTTTATTCAAGCGTGAAAAGGCACAAAAGCGTAGTAAATTACGTTCGTAGCTTCACGTCGCTATTATCTACAAATAACTGCATTTGTTTATCGCAAAAACTTTGTCTTCTCTTTTCCTTTTGCAACTCCCGCTTTGAAATGGTTCTTGCAAACTGCCTCCAGTCAACAACCATCATGGATCTGCGTCGTAAAAAGTTAGCCTTTGGCTTAAGTTAATTAAGATCATGAAGGTTTTATTAACTTTTTACCTGTGCGAATCATCACATTTGGTTTAAGAGATTCTTGCATAACCTGAATAAGACTTGTTAAGTCCCGTTTTTAGGACAAACGTGAAAGGTTTCATTACCCAAAATTTATCAGTCTTGCAAGAACTGTTTAAAGTCAGCATTCAAAGATACAAATTTTCATTAATGAAATAATTTATTTTTAGCTTGGTCAAGCTGCAAATTCCAAATATTCTAAAACGAAAAAGATAATTTTATTACGTAATGCATAAATGTATTGATTATCTAAAAATCGCACATTTCTCATTTCCTCGGCGGTTTCCCTGTATCCGTTTTTCTTTTCAAACGAAGCAAGAGCATTATTTTCTCCGGAAAAAGCATAAAGGGACGCTAACAGAAGTTCGCTGTTTATTTACCATACTTTATTATCCAATCTTTAAGTATTTTGCACCACGACATAACTTCATGCGAAGATATTTTTACGTGATTTCTGGTCTGTGTAAAAGCAATAAATATTTCATAGTATCGAAACCAACCAAAAAATTATTTATTTGCATTATGATGTACAATATTCTAGGGGCATTACAAGCACCAAATGGTATTCACAAAATAACAAATAATCTATTTTTTCATAATATAATTGCCCAAATACTAATTATTTTAAATATACTGTAGGACGTTCGTAAAGCCATAAACTATTCGCAATTTCGTTTCCGTACAACGTAAGTGTGAAAGTAGAAATAACTAGCACTCTTCAGGTATTATACATATCCAAATACATATGCAATACCATTGAGTAGTTGGATTGAATACCTACTGGCTTTTTAATACATATATGTGTACCATGTTGCTTATATCTAATAATAAATATTAATTCCATCATTTTCAGGTATTGCAGCAACAACTAGACACGGCAGCAAGATTGGAAATAGGTCTCGTAGACAAATTAGATAAAGCAAGGGAAGAGAATGAAGAACTGCGATTTCAGGTTAGTAACATAATTGTCTGCAGAGGTTGCAATCTAAACAACAACCGTTTACTTTCAATAGCTTGAAGACAAAAATATAGAGTTAGAAGGCACTAGGGCAAGAGTTCGAATGCTAGAACAGCTCCAGAGGCCGGTAACTACAACCTCTCCCGATGTCATACCAAACCTAGAATCCGTCCCTCCCGACCACCACGACCGGTCCCGTGCGGAAATCACCACTGCCAGCATGAAAGCCATGAGTCCTCTTCCCATGAACCTGCAGTTTGATCATTCTAGCAGCACCGAGTCGGCCCACGACCAGGCCGAGTCCGCTAGGAAGGGCGAAAGTGCAAGGAAGAAGCCCAGCAAAATCCCGCTGGTGAAGAGCTACGCCGCGCCGAAACCACCTGGAGGTAAACATAGTCCTGCACCTGGTGCACGTAGTCGTAGCGGCGAATCACCTGGTAGGCCGCATTCTGCACAGTCTGTACGGAACAAGAGCGAGGGCAACAGCTTATCAGGGAGCAAAAGCAACTCTTCCCTTCCGAAATCCAGGAATGGATCTTTGAGTAACACCAAAGATTCCCTGACTGGTAAACTCAGGAGCGCTGAGTCCCTGTCGAAGCTGCGCGATTCGCCCATTAACAGCAGTTTCAGTTCGAACCGCAGTGGTAAGAGGGATCTTTCCCTCAGGAAACCATCTGCTCCAGTGAGAAGAGCTAACAGTATTCGGGATTCACCAGACGCCAAGGTACGCCCCAAACTCTCATTCTGGAGCAACTGGCTGAAAATCCTTGACAACGGCCCGTCGTAGGACCCCCTCTAAGCCTATAGTTGCTCCCCATCGTCTAACGTGCAGTAAGTCGAGCTTCGTTTTGTTTTTTTGCTTCTTTGCTTTATTAGATGCCTGCAGTAGCGATTGGTTGCCGCCTGGTAGTAAGTAGCGCTTTTGAGGTACTTGCACTTTTAGTCAATTAGCTTCATGGGATACTATGGTAGTTTTAGAAATTAATGTTTGGTTAATAGCTGTAATAAAACGTAGCCTTAATGAGATTTAAAATAATTATTTCAGGAATAACAAATAGGAATTATCAAGGTGATAGTTGAGATGGTATACGAAACAACATTTTCATTTCATTATGGTATGTTTTAAATGTATGCTATGGTTTTCAAAATTTCCCAATTTACAAAACCGATAAGAATTCTGAATATGTTCAAAGACACAACATAAATGAGTATGATGATGGTGATATTTGAGATAATCTACAAAACGTTTTGATCTCAACGCTATGTATTTTAGGTACAAACTATTATTTTAAAAAAGTTTTTATTTCGTCGCATTTGAAGAATAATACATTTATTGAGACTAAATTTGCCTTCCTTATCTGTATGTCAATATATCTTCAGGTTGAAGTACGAGGTTTGGCATTTTAATCCAAGGATTGACCCTTGTAGCTCTGGAGTTACGTGAAATTAAACAAGCAAAGCAGCATATAGTGAAGAGTTTGGTACAATAACTGTACACGCGCAAAATTCGCAATTTTCAGTAAACGCAAAAACCTGCACTGCTTTTGCACCAAACGTATTCGAGTACTAGATCATAAAAATTGTTATTTTTTTTTATTAGCCCGCAGTATCCCATTGTTGGGCAAACCCCCCTTATGGGGGAGGCCCATGCCCAAAAATTGTTATATTTCAGCTAAATTCGTGAGTTTATATACCGGTTTTGATCCAAACAACGCAGGACATACTAAAGTATCAAAAGCTGTATATAGCTTATTTTTGGCGAAAATGACGTTTGTACTGTTCTTACACCAAACCCCTCAAATTGTTCACAGCTTTATTAATAGAGGGTAGTCAAACAACGAACCAGCAGCTGTTAGTTTTGGTGCAAGACACTAACGCATACATCGTGAATATGTCAGTCGTCGTGGAGCAATGAATAAATACTCTCTAACAGAAACTTATGAAATACTGAAATCCGTGTACAGTGTTAACATAGTAAGTCGTACTAGGGTGTTTGAACGATCAAACCTTTCAAAGATAGAAGTAAAAATATTCTATTTGATGCTAGTAGCGGGTGTCCATGGATCACTCGAAATGCAAATTCGATCGCAACAGTCCGTGAAATTGTGACAGAAGATTGTCCAAATGGCAGATGAGTTCAACATCTATACGGAGATGATTCCAAAAACTTCTGTTTGCAAAAACTACAGCGTCAAAATTACACCGATTACCTTTTCTGATAAACCGACTGTCGTCCATTTCTGAAAGACTTACAATAAATAGTTAATTCTACGTTGAAATGATAAAGAAATTATTCCAGAGCGATTCTCTTACGTACTAACACAATTTCGAGAAAAGGGTAGAAATGGTGGTTCTTGTTGTATGACAATGCACTGGCCCATTCTACACTGATTGTAAAGTCATTTGTTATGATAAACGGCGTTGTTGAGATCAATCACCCACTTTATTCACCTGATTTGACATCAGAAAACTTTTATCTCTTTCCTAAAGTCAAAAATGTCCTTAAAGAGAAACGATTTCGGGACGTAGAAGATACGAAGAGAAATGTATAATCCAAACTGCAAGCAGTTTCTTTAGACTCCTTTGCTGGCTGTTTTCAAAAACTTTAGCATTGCAATAACTGTATTCAAGTAAACGGAGATTACTTTAATAATAATATCAAATAGTTATCGTGTTACTAAAATTATGATATTGTACCACTCCGAGAATTACATTGCCAAACCTCGTACGTAATTGAAGTAAAAGTATATGGTCTGGTGCGTGTTTTTCATATGGTGTGAATTTTCACGCAGGCGTTAAATATTTCCCAATTTACAAGACCAACAAGAATTTCTCTTTGTGGTTAAATTGATTTCGACTGAGTTAATCCAATTTTAGATGGGAAACGCGGTTGAATAAACATTTATTGTGGATAATTGAGGGTCTCTTTAAAGTCCGCCAGATGTCAGAGGCCGTATCCGGCTGCGTTTCCGTTCCAAGGGTTATTTAGCAGACGTTTGAATGAAACCAGTAATATTTTCACATGAATAATCAGAAAAACTTAATTCTGGCCTTGTTACGATATTTGAGGAATTACTGCAATTACACAGGAAGAGCTTTCAAAAATAAATAAATTTAACACTATAAGGATATAGCTATCTAATTAATTAGAATTTAAAAATGTTCTACTCATGTTAAACTCTTTTAATTCCGTTTTTAAGTGCCTCGGGGATTATCTTGTAAACTCATTTCAAACGACTGAGCTAAACGTTTCCTATCCTAAAAGAAGGTTCCATCTATTATTTAAACATCGTAAAACAGACTGATCTGTGTTAGTTTGAGGTAAGCCGGGCATCTCATAAATAATTAATAAAATGTGCTAATACCTGGTTTGATGGTTGTTTTAATGGTAACCGACGCGCTTGCAATTACATCAACGCGGAGATTTCTAAATTTATTTTCTCTCCTAGTGCAGAAGCAACTTGCCTGCCACATGTGTTGTAAATTATTAGAAAACTGGAAACGAATTAACCGAAGCGAAAATATTTAATGCAACTTGTATAAATTAGAAAATGTTATGCTTTCCACCAATTTACTTGAAGTTCTTTTTCAGTAATGTAATCATATCGGAGTGTCCATAAATATTTGAAAGAACGCAGATGGGATTGCAACCGTCTTTTACTTCCAAGGAGAGTCCGTTATTTTATTAATAAGCGCTTCAGCCTTTAACAAATTATTAAAGAACATTTTATGTTATCTGAATTTAAATTCCTCAGACAAGATTTAAATGTATACAAGGAAGGATATTAAAAACACCTCATTTTAGAGAATTTTAAAAGCACGAAAATAGTAAACGGCGATTGAGAAAAAGTAAATTAGAGCAAACTGTGGACGTGAAACGTATGTCGAACACGATGGTTATATTTCGTGAAGCTAACTTCACGCTACTGCTGAACAAGTAAATATGATTAAGCTAAAAAATGTCATTATCAAAACAAACAAGAGCGTTTTCACATTTAATAAACTTAAAAATTAAATTATTTTTAAATAATAAATAAATAAATAAGCATTATAAAAGGCGAATAAATCTTCAATCGCCCCCTTAAATGCATGTGCGTGCACTTCGCTTTACCCCATAAATCGCATTTCGCAAAAGTTGTAGCGTGTTGTTTATTTCTTCGCGCATTGTTCTGATTTTTTACGCAAATTTACTGGAGTGTAAAAAATGAAAGTATTAGGTATGGCCAAACGAAAAAAGTCTTAGCGGTGCTAAATCACACGAAAGGGCTTGCTTTGCCTATCAGTGTATTCCTGCTTAGTAAATGATTGTCAAAGAATTCTTGCAGCTTCGCGATAGTTTCATGAGCTGAACGCTATCGTGTTGGAAAAATCCATTTTGCAATTTGTTGTCATGTAACCCATTCATGAAAGGTTGCAGAATTGCTTTGCGATATCTTTGCACAGTAATATGTCGTTGAAAAATATTGCGCCATATAATCGTCTACGGCTCAAACCTATTCACACACCAAATGTGGATTTTCTGTTCACATTCTGCGAGTTTACATAACCGTTTACGTGAAACCATGATTCATCAAAGAAGAAAGTTTGGTCCAACATATCCCGATTAATATTCAGAAACAAATGACAAAGCACAGCAATTAAACAGTAACGGAAAATGTGCAAATAATTTTTCATTGTGAGCTAAAAAGTTCCATGAGAAAGATCAGCTTGCTGGGAAACTGCCCCCAGAGGGCAATCGTAGGTAAAAATTGCCTTAACATTCAGAATATTTTCTTCATTACGCTTTGTAAGTCGGCCGCTGTCTTGTTTCCTTATTGCCCCAATCATTTTCTCGAAATTACTGCACCGAGTGCATGAATGCAGAGTAAAATGAATCTAGTTGGACATTATTTCTAGAAATCCTGCATACAACCACGAAACAAATACTCCCACGCACCAACAACTTTCTGGCCATTTCGGAAACAATACTCAACCATAAATGTGTTTTGTATTACAGAAAAACCATTTTTGTGAAGTTATTAAATTTTAATGTTTTGTCATTGACAGTTTATAACCGAATCTTATTTACTTGTTCAGGAGTAGCATGAAGTTACTCTCACGAAACACTACATAACCATGAAGTTACGACATACGTTTACATGTCCACGGCCTGCTTTTTTTCGGTCGCTCTTTATAAGGAAATAAATTGTATAGTTCCTTTAACTTGTTTGTTTAGAAGCATAGTTTGATTTCATGGTTCAAAATTGGTTGTTTGACATGTTATATTTATCTGTAAAAGAATAAAGCTCTCCCTTCTCAGGTATGAACAAGAGCTTAATATGAAGTCACTTATTTGGGGATATCTTATCAGTCAAGCGCAGTTTCAATAATTTATAATCGGCAGGATTACATTCGTTCTGGTGATATATTGCGTTATTTATTTAAAAGAAATGAAAAACTCACTATGCGATTTATTTAAATGTATAGCAACATTTTTAAGTATATATACCTACAACAGCTATCCATATCAAGTAAATTATATGAAGAGACGAGCGCAATCCCTGTCCCATTGATTTAATTAAAATTTGTTTGTATATTTCAATATGAAAAATCTGTGCGAAGGTTTATAAGAATATTAAACTCCATACGAAATTATTTTGCAATGCAAAAACAACAAAAAATAGTTCTTACAAAGTGTTCATGTAGGCTGTAGCTATACCGAGTAGTCGGTACAATACGTACGATGTTAATTTATTAACTTTACCCCAATTCCCTTTATTTTAGGCTCTATAAGTTAGCAACCTTCAAGGCAGATACATATAAAAATAAAAAATTCTTGGTCATGCACTTTGTACTAGAGTGGTATAACTTCGAAGATAAATAAGGTGACACAAAGTAATGCACATTAAAATTCGCGGACGCTCTATTACACACTATTGTTGTTTTGATTGAGCCAGATCTAAGACGCGGTTTTCCAAACATCTCTCTGTATGCACACTATTATTATCAATTCAACAAATTATCGGCAATAAGCGAAGAAGATTTCAATACAGCGGAACTTTTTCGGATGTGTGTTATTAACGTTAGTAATGGAAACGCGTAGGAAAATAATTTTGGTAGATACAGGCGGTCTAATACCTACAAATTTAATGTACGAGGTGCGTTCAATTGAAACCCATCTTTGATTTATAAAAAATTTATTCAGCGATTAATTACAAATAATTACCGTCACGGTTAAGGCACCTATCCCATTGTTTTACTAACCGACGTATACCCTGCTCATAGAATTCTTGTTGCTGCTGATTGAAGAAGTCTTCCACAACTATCTATACGTCTGCGTTAGACTCAAAATGTCGACCTTCTAACGCCTTTTTCAGCGGTAAAAAATGGAAATCGCAAGGCGATAGAGCCGGGCTGTAGGGTGGATGCTCTAAATCCCTCAATTTCTTTCGTTGAAGATTTTCTTTTACCACCTTAGCAACATAAGGCAACATTGTCGCGCAGCAAAATGACCCCACGTGTAGGTATTCCTGGACGTTTCCGTCTTATTGCTTGATGAAGCTTGTTCAAAGTTTCATTGTACAGATTTACATGGACATTTACTCCAGGTTCCTTAAATTCTATCAACAAGGACCCTTGAATAAAAAATAAAAATGTTAACATCACCTTGCCTGCAGAAGGTTGTGCTTTAAACTTTTTCGGTGGTGGTGAACTTGAATGTTTCCACTGCATCGACGATAACTTTCTGGATGGCTCGTAGTAATGGCACCAAGATTCGTCACCAGGAACTATTGACAGAAGAAAGTCATCACCATTTTGCCTATAGTCTGTGAGGTATTGCAGAGATAAGCCCATTTGCCATTTTGTTCATTAGACCGGAAACGAAGAATCCATTGCGAACAAACTTTCCTGTAGCCCAGATTACGAACAATACCACAAATCCTACACTCGCACCAACAATTCCTGAAATTTCTCTAGTTGAAATTCGACGATATTCTCTAATAATGCCTTCCACACATGCTATATTGCTTTTTGTTAATGTAGTACACCGTGCACCTGGTCGCGGTTCATCCATAGTCCCCTCTTTTCCATTCTTATGTTTTCGCCACCATTCCATCACAGTTGGGTACGCAATACATGCATTTCCATACACTGCTTGCATTCGCGTATAAATCTGCAGTTGCTGCACACCCTCAGCGCATAAAAATTGTAGGAGCGCACGCTGATCAAACTTGGACGGATTTTCAGCAACAAACGCCAGTTCAAAAACGAAATTTTAAAAGTCTTCTTCTTCTTTGTTTGAAGACTTTGTCTTGTTGTTTTCTGTTTTGCTAAGCCTCTTGAGATATGGAGGTCGAACTTTCGTGCCATCTTTTAGGTGGTCTACCAGGGGGTCTCCTTGTGTTAGGTCTTTCATCTTTTGCCCATTTTGCCCAGCGATCATCTTCCATTCAATGTCTACGTCTCGCTCTTGTGAACCTTACCACATCTTGCACTTTAAGTTCTTCTCGTATTTCTGCGCTTCTTAGTTGATCCCTTAAACTTATTTCCTTAATAGTTCTTAAAGTTTTCATTTCTGCAGTCTTTGTATATTTTTTGTTTTTATGGTTTCTGCTCGGGTCGCTGTGCATACGTTAACACTGGTCTCACCATGGTTTTATAAATGCGGACAAACGCCATTTCAAAAACGAAGTTTTAAAAGTCGGAATTCAATTCAAACGCCAGAAACTTATTAATGTGTTGCTTACAAACACTTGCTTGCTTGCTTTGAAAGAGCGAGATCTAGGACGCGGTTTTCCAAGCATCTCTAAGCACTGCAGCCATCGTTGGCTTATTGTACACCCTAACTAAGAATTTTGCCTATCTGGGGTATTCCAACTCCAGTAGTGATTTTTAACGTGTCGCACATCGCAGTGGCACGAGACCTACGGCTTTACTTCTTATCCGATAGAAGGCGCATTTTCAGATTTTTCCCCGATTGAAAAATCTCGCCGACCTCAGCAAGGTTCGAACTTGCGTCCCTCGGATCTAAAGGCAAATGCGCTAACCACTAGACCACTGAGGCCGGCGCTTACAAACACTACTAACAGTAACAAATGCCATTTGAATTATTGCAATTGTTTTCAATGCTAAGTTGATCAAGGATGGGTTTCAGTTGAACAAGCCTCGTATTATGCTGAAACATGATTCTATTATATTCGGTTTTCAACTTCGTATAATATATCTAAACATAGGGGATTCCCCTATATACTTCCTATGGTAGATTAGATACATAAACCAACAATAATAATAAGACTAATGCAATAATAAGATAATACAGTTAAACCAAAAACAATGTAACACTAATGGATTAAATATTTCTACCGCAAATCATTACAAAATAGCCTTTATAAAATTAAAAAATTAAACTGCACTATCAAACAGCTGCCATATTATATATTTTATGCTGAATATTTAATGCCATTCTGAAGAAGCAGGTACGTAAGTAGCTCATACATTTTTTGTTTGTGCATGTTGTTGCATGTGATATTTGCATGTAGTGTTAGTAGTTGCACGAGTCTAATAATAACGTGTCCACTAATTACCAATTTTGAGTTGATAATATTTTATTTGCTATTTTTATTTCATTTTGCTATTAACATCTGTACGTTTTTAACATATAACGTGACTGTGGAAGCTATAAAGTCAATGCCTATAACTCTAGCCAAAAAAGGTAACTGTAGTCAGCCAGTTCGTTTTCCCTCTAACATTTAGACCAGTGACTGACTAATTCAATTTGAAATTATTAAAAATAGTTGTATTTTGATTATCCACAGCTCAAAAAGATACATGAAACGTAAACCTGAGAAATGACAACAAGTCATTTTGATTTAACAATTGGCAATGAGCATGGAAACAACACTAATTTATAGTATTTCCATTGTATGCTGACGTTAACTCCACCCATTTACTTTAACCAATAATAACATACTATAATAAAAGATAAACTTTAACGACAAATTATCAAACTTGCTTTAGATTGGTTGTATTTAATGCCTTGTTGACAATTCAGAATCCAAAAAAACTATAATTAGATGATTCTTGTGTAAAAATAGCTCGCTGTTTGTTAAAATAAATAAAAAATGAAATAAAACAGATAGTGACTTTTAAGGTTTAAATTTAATTAAAATAAGGCTTTACTTAAGAGTTAACTTTCTATGATACACCTCACTATTGGACAGGGTTATCTCCAACATACAATGGAAAGGTTTGAAGTAAAAATTAAGTGCACATTCCAAGATTACCTTCTTTACACAAAACTCTTAATATCTATTCTAACTTTGGCTTGCAGATGGATTCAAATTCTGCAAAAGAAAAATCTCAATCTCCATGGGTTCTCTCATCATTTAACTCCGACTCCATAGAACAGCAGTACCCAGATTCCTTAAATTGCAATGAATCTGTGCCGCCGGTGACGATTGAAACTTCAAGCAGTAACCGGTACCAAACAGCTAATAATTTCTTATGGAATGCTTCAGAAAACGGAAAGGAGTTCTATGACAGCATAGATTCGAATTTGGAATCGAGTTCATACCAGCAAAACGGGGAAGATCTGGCAGAATGCGATTCGCTTGAAAAGCAGTTGTCTGATATCTCAGATGATCAGAACCAGAAATAAATTCCAATTCTGATAAGTGATGTGCTCGAGATTCAACCTTGAAAGATCTTTTATTAAATAATTGCATTCCATCAGAGAACTTCTTCTAGTTAAAATTTCTCCATTTTGATTTGGACCACAAAAGAGCCTCCTGGAAGTTGGCGTCTAGTTATTGAATTAATTACGTCCTGATAGGGTTTGTAATTCTTGGCTGTAACATTAATTTTATGTGTGTAGTCCAATAATCTTCCGTGCTCATCGTAACTTCCAGGAGTCGGTAGATATTTTAAAAGTTTTATTTAAACCGTCCATTAAAATAAAGCAAGTACTTACTCAAGGGATAAATTTGGTTCAACAAATTTGTATGGCTTGACAGAGGGTGCTTGTGCGTGTAAAGTATTTTAGGTATTGCATTTTAGTCGTGTAATGCATTTTCCATGTATTTATACAGTATACATATCTAGTAAATACGGTTTATTAAATATGTAAATAAAATAGATATTAAAACTGAGTATTGTAAGATATTAGGTATTTTTAAAAAATTAAATTCCTAAAAAAATTATTGTAGGGAATATATAAAATATATTTATTACAGTCACTGTAGGGTGCATTAAAAAATTGCATTTTACAGAACAATGAAACAGCATATAAGTGTTTTGTTTTTAAAAATTTTATTAATTTCGTAATTTCCTTGGAGAACATGTAGGACTGTGATAGAATAGCGAAAGTATCTGAAATTTGTGTGTGGCACTTTTTTTAAAGTTGTTTGTTTCATTTGACTGATTATAATACTTTGAGTTCCTTCTCGCCCAAGTAGCAAAATTTTGTCACAAACAATCATTCTTTCCTGAATCTAACCACATCGTAACATTATTAATTTGTTTAGTTTGTAATTTAATACGGAAGACTGCAGTATGAAAATTGAAGATAATTTTGATAACGCCTTACAGTCCATGAAATAAGTTATATTAAGCCACGATAATGTTGTGATACCTTAGAATGCTCATCACATGTGTAGCTATAATAATTATAAAGCAATCTTAAAACATTTTGCTTTTAAGTTTTTAAAGTAATAATTTGTAACTATTGAGTTTCACACATGTAAAAGTTTTAAGATATTATTTCATTTGCTCCATGTAACAATGGTCACATTAAGAAATAACTTTAAAAAATTATTTATGCGTAGTTTACCAAAATAATTAAATAAGTTTTAGAACATTTTTGAGAAAAAACTTAATTTTCATGTGCAAGAGTATTAGTAAACATTCTTACATTGAATTATTTAAACAAACCCAGTGAATTTAAAAAACAGTCCATTACATATTATCTGTAATAATTTGTGGTTGAATCAATTAATTTGAACAATTTTAATGTGACCATTGACCTTTTATGCAATTATGTAGCAACAGTAGCTTCATTCACTCTAAATAGTGTAATATGTTTTTGTTTACGATTATAAGTATTATAAATACTGACTGATTTTCTTTTTAAATTGTTTTATAAATCTGCATCTGCAAAATAATAAAATGCTGTATATAATTGTTTGTTTACAAATAAAAATACTGTGTAAAATTACACTTTATTGTTGTAACAAGTTCATAACATGAATAACTACTAAGGAGTAAATCATTTAGATTTTGGACCCTTTCTAACATTGTCCAAAGTGTCCAGTTTTTTAAGTAAAGTGTCAACTTTATTTGTGAGTTGCCCTATAGTTTTCTCTATCTCGGAAAGCCTCTCTTGTTGGCTGAAAATACAATATAAATAATTAAATTTTGGATGAGGGCAGCCTCTGAAAATCAAACGTTATGTCTTGACTCGGTGGCTAAAATCAATTTCTCGTTTAAACAAAAAGCATATCTTAGAATGGTTTCTACCAAGGATGTTATAGAGAGTGGATGTGGCATTTACACGCTGTTGTGAAACTACTGAGGGACACCAAATATTGCAAACATAACGCATATTTCTGATTTTGTTCTTTGAAGATTTCTAGAACCCATGTTGCTGCACAATGTACCATTTAATAACACATGGTTACCACAAAATTTTAAATTTAAACTTAATAAAAACAAAAGTATTTATAAACCCCTTGTGGCATGGGACAACAGTTGTATTGCGTTGTGATCTCGCAAAGTTGTATAACCAGTAATTTTTTTTGGTTACATGTTATTGGCAGCTAAACAGTGTAATTGTTATACATGACATATTTGACAGATAGAAATAACATGTCAAGACTATTTGTGGAGTCCTGTTTTCGGTAATGATTAATTCAATATTTAGTCACTATGTTCATCTGAAGATATTAAATCTTGAGGTAACTTTCTTTTCAGTCTAACATGTATGTTTCATTTACACAGGTTATAATGGGTAACTCAACACTCACTCGCGTTTTGGCACTTTCACGAATTAAGTCTTGCACGTGTGATACTCCTAGTTCATGATGTAGTTGATTGTTACGAATAAACCACGGCGCGTTCACTGTGATTCGCAGTACTTTAATTTGATAACGTTGTAGTTTGTTGATATTGGTTTTTGTTGTAGCACTCCAGACAGGGCAAGCATACAGTAGTAGTGGGCACAGTAGAGTACAGTAGAATAGTACATTCTGGTTTCAATGATGACTTACGATTTATAAGCGGGTACAACTGTTTCAGTCTATTATTGCCCTGCGATAGTTTGTCGTTTATGTGGTAGCTCCATGTAAGTCTGGTGTCCAGATATACTCACATACATCTGTTGGATTCCAGGGTATAGATTTTCCTTCAATTTTGATGTCGGGTGATGTAGCTATTTTTCTTAGTGTGAAGGTTTTGCTTTGACATTTGGCGGGATTTATTTGTATATTCCAAGTTTTAAACCATCTGTAGCATGCTGCCATTGTAGAACTGTTTCTTGCAGGTCTGTGCCTTGCGTGATTATCGCCGTGTCATCTGCAAATGTAGCTATAGATGCTGCAGTAGTCGGGAAGTCCGAAGTGTAGATGTTAAATAATAGGGGCCCCAGTATGCTTCCCTGTGGTACTCCAGCGTGTATAGCTTTGGTGTTGGATGTGTATGAGTTGATTTTAACGGCAAAAGTTCGGTTTTCTAAAAACGAGAAGATGACTGCTTGCAAATAACTTGGTATGTTGGTACTCCGGATTTTTTTTAGACCTTCAATCCATACTTTGTCGGATGCTTGAGCCACATCTAAGATGGTAATCACAGTATAACATTCCTTTTTTAAATCTTTTTTCAATGGTTTCACTGATTCTCTGTAGTTGGTGACAGGTTGAGTGTTTTGATTTGAACCCAAATTGAAAGGTAGGTATTATATTTTGCATTTTCTCGATTTTTAGTAGTCAGGCGTGAATGGTTTTTTCCAGGATTTTATGAAGGGTCGTTAGCAGGCTTATTGGTCTGTAGCTCTTGATGTCTTTCAGATCTTTCCCTGGTTTAGCAAACATGAGGATGTGAGCATGTTTCCAGTTCCCAAGAAAATAAGCAGTGCAAAGGCATGCGTTAGTCATCGCGGCTAAATAGGCCAGTGTGTGAGGCAGGTCTTCTGATAGTGCAAACAATGCTAGTCGAAAACAAGCTCCTTAGCAGGGGGACGGCTATCAAAGATAGCAAGTCAACCTGCCGGTTAATTAAAACAATAAGTTTCAATTTACGTGGGACTACTGAGTGTAAAATTCAGACTAGGGCGACTTGCTGATGGAAATTAAACAATAGTTTCCCTAGTACAGTCGTATATTAACTCACGAAAAGAAACAATACAAAAACCAACAAAGAACACGTTATAACCGAACATAAGGTAGATAATTTAAGAGGGC
This sequence comes from Limonius californicus, assembly GCA_014611495.1. Classification (NCBI taxonomy): domain Eukaryota; kingdom Metazoa; phylum Arthropoda; class Insecta; order Coleoptera; family Elateridae; genus Limonius; species Limonius californicus. The sequence goes on along the minus strand of JABXWE010004535.1, from coordinate 20,359 downwards.
TGGCAACTACTCGAGAAGTTCTTACTAAAGGAAGCTTTTACGAGGGCTGATTTTCTCTTCCTTCTGGCTGGTTTTTGGCTGCTAGCCTCAGGTTTTACGTAGCTGGGGAGGTGCGGCCGCAGCTCCCTCTGTTGGTGGCGGTGCGGTTTAAGTGACGGTGCTTAAGTAATGGCCGCGAGAGTATGTGCGCGTCGTGAGTTACGGGGGTATGCAACTTGGGTGGCTTACGTATCCGTGTCTTATAGGCACGCGTTACACCAGGCATTTCTTGTTTAGGTGTTTCAAGACTGTGTTGGGTATGAGATCGTGGCCTTGTGATTTTCATTTGGAGAGAGCGGCTATAATTTGGGCTATTTCGCTCGGTGCAACACGGTAGATGTTTTCCGTTATAACTGGATGGTTTCGCTCAATATGGTTAGTTACATGATTGCCTGTGTGGCATTACAGATAATTGATGGTGTGCAAACATGTTCAAAATGAGTTGCAAAGGCTTCCGATTTTTCACTATCTATGCAGAGGACATCATTTCCATTAGTTAGTGTTGGCATTTCATTGTGCTGTTTTAATATTCTTTTTGTGGTTTTCCACATGCCTGGATCACCGGGGTCAATATCAACTATGTATCTTTGGTATGATTCAATCCTGAATTCAAGCCTTTTTGTCTCCGGGTTTCTGCTTCGTTGCCATTGACGTCTAGTTTGGCTTCCTGTTTTAATTAGGTTTAGTATGTAATTGGAAGGATAGTTATAATTTGGGGGTGTGTTGTTTTTAGGAGCTGTGACTGATGACTTTACAGCATCAACAGTTGACGTGGTAATATTGGTAACAGCAGCATCAATGTGTTCTTGGGTTTCAAACTTGTTTGATTCTTGAAGGTTTTGGTTTAATTTCTGTTGAAATATGTCCCAGTTAATTGGTCCATTGATGAGTTTCTGGGGAGGTTGTCTTATTTCCGGCGTGCTAAGGAAAGATATTAGCACAGGTAAATGATCCTAATTAAGTTCTGATATCACTCTTTGGTTGATTTGCTTTGAAAAGTTTTTTTGTAATACAATGTCAAGTATATCAGGCTGATGGTCAGCGCGATAGGGAAAGTAAGTGTGCTCCTCAGGGGATATAATTTGGAATGCATATGTGGCTGCGTGTTGTTTTAGCTTAACTCCTTCAGGGTTGATTGCTTGACAGCCCCACGCCTGGTTTTTGTAGTTAAAGTCTCCTCTCACGAGTATTTGACCGGTTGTATCGAATAAGTTCTTTATGTTATTTAAATCAAGTTTTTTGTTTGGTTGCCTATATGTGCTGTAGATGGTAAGATAGCTTTGATTGTTTAGTCTCGCTCTGATTCCAATTGTTTCTAGAGTAGTATTTGGGGTATCTGGGATGCAGGTATGTTCAACTTTTTTCTTGATGATTGCTACTCCTCCTGATGCTACCCTGGCATTTCGGTCCTTTCGATATATGTTGTATGCTGGTATTTTGAAGTTGTCAGCATTGTGCAAGGATATTTCGGAAATGCAGGTTATGTCTACATTATACCGGGCTAAGAACGCTATAAATACTGACCGCTGACTAGTAATTCCATTCGAGTTCCAATTGAGGATTGTTAGATTTTGTATTACTCGTTGGGTATTATGGTCCATTGAGCAATAAGGGTAATATGGTTGTTGTAATAAATGTTTTGATTTGCGGAAGAAATGGGGTTATTAGGTAAGTCAATTATGATTTTGATAATATTTGAGATCTGGGAAGATTCAGTCTGTTGGGTTGTTGCTGTTGGTGTTGCAGTGGTGACGTTGGGGTTTAAGACATTTTTAATTCGATCAGAAAAAGTTTGCATTGGGTTGACACGCAAATTGTTAGCGATCGGTTTATTTTTAATGCGTTTTTGCTGGAGTTCTATGTGATGTGGGCATCCGCGATAGCTAGCAGCTGCACATTGTTGTAAATGCTTCCTTTACTATCGTTTTGATATCGGCTAGAAGAGCCTTGTGATTTGTTGCATTATGGAGATAAATTGGCGGAATTTTGGGTTTGCTGATGGAAGTAGTTGGTTGATTATCTGATTTATTGTTTTCTTCAGTGTTGTCATTATCATTTTACGTAGGCAAGTAAAATATGTTTTTTGTTATCAGCTCTTCTGTTGACCACAATGTATCGTTTCTGCACCTCATTAATAGGTGGTGTTAATTCATCAATTTTGCGCTTTGATTACGCTTGTTGATTCATTTTGTTAGATGATGATGATGATTAGATGATATGCTTGTAACTAATGCCTATTAGTATTGTTATAATAATAATAATGTACTCACTATGTAGGCTGTTTCGTAGTGATATCGAAGCGCCCGCGTTGCACCCACTCTGTATCAATGCTCGCAGTCGACTTACTCAATTTTTTTTTAATCGGTAATATACATCCACTCTACATCCTTGGGTTTTACTCAAAAATATATAGGTATTTGTTTCTAAACCATGTGCTGTTAGCCAGTCACATTAAAACTTACAGCTGTTCTTTTTAAAATTCCTTGGTAATATTACAAATAAATAAAACCTAGAATCAACCCATAAATTGTGACTAGTCAACAAATATTTATACCATATAAATGTGTCACTTTGTGTACAACCTTCCCAATTTTAATGAAAATATTGATAGTAGATATGGTATATAAAGTAAAAGTTAAATACATCATGGACATCACGCCTCGTAAACAAGCTAAAATAATCCCTTTAGGCGAAAACACTTCACTTACTGCTAGGCAGACATCGAAAAAGCAGTCGGGGTAGGAAATCCAGCGTTCACGGATCATGAAGCTGCGTACGGGTCCGTGGACACGCCCATAAAGGAGGTTATGAAAGAAAAACTAGTCCTTGATCATTATCCCCAGCGTTACGCGGTTCATTTTTGGACATACGCCTCCCCATGTCTTTTCCATTCTTGTCTATTGTACTCTAGTCTCGTCCACTGTACTCCTTCTTGATTCACAATGTTGTCCTTCCACCTTGTGGTGTTGTCCGAGCTGTGTATCCCGCCCATTTCCACTTAGATCTCCCTATTCGTTTTGCTATGTCGATCTTGGTTCAGCTCCTAATCCATTCTATCATTTTCCTGTCTTGCAGTCTTATTCCCAGCATTGATTTCTCCATTTTCCACTGTGCTACCTGTAGTTTCCTTATCCAGGTTTCATTTAGCGCCTAGGTCTTTGAGGCGTATGTCATAGTTGGTATAATACATTGATTGAATACCTGAGTTTTTAGATGTTGGGGAAATTTAGAACGGAAGATATATCTTTCTTAAACACTTCCTTGGAGTTGCGACCGATCTGCGTAAGCGAATAGACGTGTTTCACTTTCGAGCGATAACAGTTTCAGCTGTCGCCGCATTTAAACATTTCGCAAATAATATTTAAGTGTATCAACTATCAAAGTTATTACAATACTACTAGTATTTTTCCACTTAACCTACTGGGGCCCTAGTGGCTAGCAGGTTAATTACCAGTGTTCATTATGGATACCAATATAACAAATAACAAACGTGACTCAAGCCAACTTTCCCCCGACATCCATGACCCACACAACAGATATCTATTTGAACCAAACAAACTCTTAAAGCAACTGGTTTAGTATTCCACCGATAGCATCAAATATTATCTCCCAAAGAAGTAATGCACAATCACAAGAACAAACCATGAAAACTAACCAACAATCAGCTGCACCTAAACCCAAATACCACCCATCTATCTGCACGAAGCAAAAAACTACCAACAAGTAATCAAAGACATTCAACAAGAGGTCAAAGAAGAATACACTACAGCATACAAAGGTAATTTCCTACGTAAAAATCTAACCAATATAAACGATTACAGAAAATTAACCAAATACTACGACTCACTCAACATTAAGTACCACACTTTTAAAGATCCAGAATCTCAACCCCTTTCAGTAATATTATAGAGTGTTCACATATCTTTAACCGAAGAAGAAATAATGAAATAGTAACCCATAATCTCCCTATTGTCAAAGTATCCAGACTCTATAACAAATCAAGGTACCCAATACTAGTTTACACTGTGGATTTTGCAAAAACTGACAACAAAATATTTTCCCTGAATAAAATGAACCATTGTATCGTTAGTGTGGAGCGTAGACGTAAATCACCGGACATACCACAATGCTCGCGATGCCAGCTCTACGGCCACACAAAAAAATATTGCAAACTCCGAGATGTGTAAAATGCAAACTCAATCACCACTATAAGGACTGCACAAAAACAAGTGAACAAAAACCCCAATGTGTAAATTGCGACGGCGAGCACCCAGCGAATTACAAAGGCTGCCCTTATTTCCAAACAATTTCTCAAAAAATTAACAAAGATCATTCTACCCACAAAAGACGCAATAATCCTTTTACCTATAACCTAGAAACCTTCCCACCTTTCCCAAATTCTAGTAACCAACCATCTACCCCCAAAACTCACCCGCGCTCCAAGTCATATGCTAATCCTAACCCCTCGCCAAATCATAATAATCAGAGCCAAGAGCCAACCGATCTCATAACTTCAATACTAAAAACACTTCTAGAATTTCTAACACCATACATGGATAAAATCAAAGCAGCTCTAATCACGCTCCTACCAACACTAATCAATAATGGCCCTTACACAACCAAATTACCTTAACTTAACAATAGCCAGCTGGAATGCTGACGACATCAAACCAAGACGTTTAGAACTAATCAGTTTCTTAGCGAACAACAACGTTGATATCGCATGTATTAGTGAAACCACCTAATTCAAACTGAAAAATTTAATATACCAGGATATGTAACCTTTAGGCACGACAGAACAGCCCCTATAGCTTCAGGAGGAGTGATAATTATAGCAAAATAAAAATTATCAATATGTCCTCTACCAAACTAAAATCTAGTAAGCGTAGAAGCTGTAGAAGCAGTCCTTCAACTAGCAAATAACAGAATTATACGAATAACAAGCACATATAAACAACCAAAGAAGCCCCTATCAAAAACGGACCTTCAGACTATTTAGCCACCAAGAGCCTACAAATGTTATCGATGACTTAAACTGCAAAAACAAAATTTGGGGCTGTAGAGTTGACAACTCAAACGGTCATCGGCTGTTCAACTATGTCACTACAAACACAATACAAATATCAGCCCCAGACGAGCCCACACATTACCCTTATCGTAGCAATCACCTACCCGATATTTTGAGTATAATTCTACATAAAAATGTAGCAACTCCTATGACACAAACAGTCACAGCCGACCTTGACTCGGACCATAGACCGATAATTATCTGTTACGCAGCGTCACCTCACCTTGTTGACAAAATTCCAAGACTCATCAACGGCCGAGTAGCTGGGAAATCTTTCAACAAAAATTGGACAGTATAATCCAATGTCCAGTCTTACACACTCAAATAGACATAAATAACGCAGTTACAAACCTTCAAGATGCTATCAAGCTGTCAATTCAAGAAGTCACAACAATCCAACGACATCAAAATAAACCAAACCACCTCCAACCACCTAGGGAAGTCTTGAGATTAATACAGGAAAATAATAGAATCAGAAGAGACTGGCAGAGAAGTAGAGACTCGCACTTAAAACGACAACTTAATCAATTAATAAGGCAAGCCCATCTCACTTTAGACACTCATAGAATAGACTCATATCAAACATACATCAAGGAATTACAACCCGGCGATCCCTCGATGTGGCAGGTTACCAAATGCATACTTAAAATATCCTACCCCACACGCCCTAAAAGATGGCGACGTACTATTAACTACGGATACAAAGAAATGTGAACTCTTTGCAAATTATCTCGAAGGAGTGTTCACTACAACAAATAAGCAGGACAACGCAGATATAATATCAAGAGATCCAAAAAAAGCGGGTTGTAGAATGAAAAGTCACGTCTTTACTAGACTGAAGGAATGTTTATGGCGTCAGATAATTTAGTTATCTTTTTTTTTTGATACGAATCTGACAGATTGTTAAAATTATTTTTAATACATTTCAAAGAGCATTCATTATTGAATCTTACTTTCGGAACGGCTTTCAAGTTGACGGAGAATGGACCTATTCGATTCCTCTTTGTTTTGTGGAATTCCGAGAGAGGTATCCCAATGAAATTATTACATATCGAAAATTTTATGCTTTGGTTAAGAATTTAGTCAGCAATTTTCGAGAAACTAGAAGTGTTGGAAGGAAAGAAGGGTCTGGTAGGCCAAAGAAGATAGTACCTGCTTTAACTGAAACTGTAAGACAACGAATTGACGAGAATCCAAAAACATCAATTAGACATTTATGCCAGCAAGTTGATGATTTAAGTTACGATACATGCCACAGAATATTGAGACAAGCTTTGCATCTGCATCCTTACCGATTTATTTCCGTTCAGGAACTTTTAGAACAGGATTATCCAAAAAGAGTTATGTTTTGTCGTTGGTTTTTGGATAATCTCAATGATGAGCAGTTAAATTTAACGTTTTTTACCGAAGAAGCCTGGTTTTATCTTAATGGGTATGTTAATTCACAGAATATGCGGAGAATCCACACGTTACAATTAAAGCTCCCCTTCATCCACAGAAAATAGGAGTCTGTGTTGGAATGAGTCGTCGTAGTTTAGTTGGGCCAATATTTTTCTAAGGCACGCTAACTGTAGCAAGGTACAGGAACGAATTATTGCAACCTTTCTTAAATTAACTTCACGATGATGAGCTACGGGATGGTTTTCTGCAACAGGATGGCACAACAGCTCATGCAGCTGTAGATACAATTAATTTTTTACGCGAATATTTTGATGACCGAATCATTAGTAGAAATACTGCAACACCCTGGCCCCATCGCTGTTGTGATATTACTGTTTTGGAGTTTTTTCTATGGCCCTATTTGAAAAACACCGTTTTTAAAACTCCAGTTAATGATTTAAACGAACTGAAACGTAGCATTGAAGAAAACTGTCAAGAAATTAACAACTCACCTCAATTATTACAAAGTGTTTTTGAAGGTATGAGAAGACGAGTTCAGAAATGTTTGGTGGAAGAAGGCAGACATTTTCAACATTTGTGATCATTACTTTAATTCAGGTTTATTAATTTCTTTTACTGTTGCTTGATAAAAGATTTCTGCTCCTAAAAATGACGTTTCGTTATTATTTAATTCCAGCTAACACAACCTAACCTGAGATTGACATTGTAAACATTCCCTTAGTCTAGAAAAGTCGGGACTTTTCATTCCGCAGCTCGCTGGGGATCAGCTTTTTTTTGATCTCTTGATACAACAATTTAAGGATCAGATAATATCAAAATCGCTTAATCCCCCAGAGAACATCGATCCAATTACACCAGTTGAGATAGCCAGCCATATTAAAAATCTACCAAACAAAAAGTCGCCAGGCCATGACGGGATAACAAACATCATTCTCAAAAAACTTAAGAAAAAACAATTTGTTATTTAACAGCAATATTTAACGGTTGTCTTAGAATTGGTTATTTCCCTGACTCATGGAAAATCGCTCATATTATCATGTTTAACAAACCAGGAAAGAAAATACAAGATCCAGCTAATTACAGACCGAGAAGCTTACTAACAACTTTCTCTAAACTATTAGAAAGGTGTATATTAACCAGATTAAACACCGAATTTAGCAACAATAACATCATCCCCACATTTCAGTTCGAATTTAGAGCAAAGCATTCGACCACTCACCAATTGACTAGAATATCCGAAATCATCAAGAGGCTTTGAAGCCAAACAACACACTCTAATAGCTTTTATTGATATAGCCAAAACTTTCGATACTATCTGAATTCTGGGACTCTTGCACAAGTTACTAAACATAAATTTACCAACATATTTATTTCTAATGTTGAAGTCTTTTCTATATAAAAGGAAATTCCAGTAAGGATTAGTATTTCAATGTCCACAATGACAAATATTGCAGTTGGAATACCCCAGGGTTCTATATTAGGCCCAATCCTGTATAATATATTTATGTACGACATTCCACAGATACACAATACCAGCATTGGCACGTACGCTGACGATACAACAATTATTACACAAAACGAAAATATAATCATCGCTGCAGGAAACTCCAGTCCACCATGGATGAATTAAACAACTGGCTAAAGAAATGGAACATCACCCTAAATTCAAGGTAATCTCAAGCAAAAATATTTACCCTTCGATTCCCTACAACACAAACAGAAATTGTAAGAAATAATGAAAACATTCCTTGAAACCCGACTGACGAAGGAGTTAAGTATATAGGAGTTTACTTGGACAAAAAATTAACCTGGAACCTACACATTAACAAAAAAATAAACGAATGTCACTCAAAACTCTCCCAATTGTACCCTATTATCAACCGAAAATCTTATCTATAAATCTATTCTTAGATCCACGCTAACCTACGCCTGCACCATTTGGGGAGCAGCATCTAATACAATAATAAAAAAGTGCAAGTTTTCCAAAACAAAATACTTCGTATCGTTGCAAACGCTCTGTGGGTTATCCGTAATGAACAGTTACATAATGAATTACAAATTCCTACCAAACAAACATTTATTAAAAAATGTGTTAGAACATTTAACAACAAATTAAATGTGTGTCCAGGTGCGGTTGCTTTTGAACTAGGAAATAGACATACACACAGACGGTTAAAAGGTAAACTGCCACAAGATCTGTTAACTGATGAAGAATTAAGCGAATGAGGACTCCTACGGAAGTAACCTCTATACGTCAATATAGTCATTAGTGATATCAAATAACAGTTCTGTGTGTAGCTATTTAGCTGACCCGGAAATAAAACAAATAAAAAACACTTCCTTTTCCACATTTCCATTTTCTCTTTTTCCACTTCATTCAACACCCACATTTCGCTGATGTACGTCACTATAGGTCTTAGCACCGTTTTATAGACATTTTTTGCTTTCAACAGCTTACTTAGCCTCCACATTGCTTTATCTCCTTTGACTATTCTGGCTTCTATTTCCTTTCGCTCATTTCCTTCTGCTGTAATTAAGACCCCTAAATACATGAAACTCTGTACTTCTACCTCCCACATCTTCCCTTCTGCTAGCTTAAACTGTATCTTTCGACCTGTCGTCTCCTTATATTTCTTGCCCATGAACATGTATTTGTTTTTGCTCTTGTTTATACTTAGTCCCACACTTGTTGCTGTTTTTTCAAAATCTTTAACACTCGCTTCTAGCTCTTTTTTCGTTCTTTCCATTAGTACAACGTCATCCACATAGGCTAAACTCTGGTAACTCATCGTACTTAGAATTCCTGTCCTGTTAATGTCGATTTTTCTTATTATTCCGTCTAATCCCATATTGAAAAGTGTCGCAGACAGGGAGTCTCCTTGTCGTAGGGGAGAAGGGGTCTAGTTGTCTCAAGTACTAGTTGTCACATGCATTCAAACTCCATCTTCCGGTACCGGTAACAACTTACAGAATACAGCTGATAACTGCCTATAGCCAAATGGAACACCACAGGCAATTTTAGTGCAATTGTAAAGTTCTTCTGTGAGTGATAGCATTTTGTGTAAAGTTAGCGTCTGTAAGTAAATTTCTAATCAAACGTTAATCATGATTTTTCTTATCTAAATTTAATCATCCCGATATGATATGTGTAATATAGCGTAGACACACTTGTGTACTATTGTAGTTCCAACATATTTTGAGATTATTTCTTAGCACATTATATTATTTCGCCATGTGTTAGTCGCCGACGGAAGGTACTAGTTGGCACAGTAAACACGGGGCTAGTTGTCACATGTGACAACTAGCCCCACATATTATAAATACAAATTTACAATAATTGTGTTTGTAATATTATAGTTGTCCACTATGCCACGTAATAGAAAACGGTTGACCGAACGCGGGAATACACCTAAGGACATTATGTTGCAAGCTGTAAGAGAAATTGGACCTGGCACATCTATTAGAAGTGTAGCAAAAGATTTTAATATTAATTATCGAACCTTAACTCGATATTATAAAAAGAACAATGAAGAACAATTGAATCCTAATCAAAATTTAACAGTTGGATACATAAAAGTCTGTCAGGTTTTTACAGACGAGGAAGAAGTGCAATTAGTTACTTATCTAAAGAAAATGGCGGACATATATTTCGGATTGAGTCCCCACGAAGTAAGAAAATTTGCATTAGAATATGCAATTGCCCTGTATCGTAAATTTCCTCAGACCTGGATCACTAATAAGATGGCAGGTATTGACTGGTTTAAGGGATTCATGAAGAGACAAACTTCACTTAGTGTTAGAAAACCAGAAGCCACCAGTTTAGCCAGAGCTTCAAGTTTCAATGAAGTTAATGTAAAAGCATTTTTCAAAAACTTAGGCACTGTCCAGGATCGTTACCATTTTAGCCCAAATGGCATATGGAATGTTGACGAAACGGGAGTGACTACAGTGCAAAGGCCTGAGCATGTTGTTGCCAGAAGAGGGGTTAAGCAAATAGGTTCCATTACTTCGGCAGAACGTGGAAACTTGGTTACCATGGCGCTAACAGTTTCAGCAACTCTATTCCTCCATTTTTTGTGTTTCCACGAGTGTACTTCCGTGATCATTTCGTAACAAATGGCCCTCCTGGGTGTCATGGAAGTGCTAACGTCTCTGGGTGGATGAATGAGAACACATTTTATGAGTTTATGATACATTTTGTTCAGCATGTTAAGTGCAGCAAAGAACATCCCTTGCTGCTCTTGCTTGATAATCATGCCTCCCACATATCCATCAAAACGCTCGACTTCTGCAAGGATAACGGAATCGTGGTGCTGTCTTTCCCGCCTCACTGTTCCCATAAGCTGCAACCGCTTGATCGAAGTGTTTATGGGCCATTCAAGCACTATGTGAACATGGCATCTGACGATTGGATTCGGACCCACCCGGGAAAAACTATGACAATATATGATGTTCCTGGAATTGTTAGAGATGCGCTACCATCAGCTATAAGTTGTAAAAATATAATGGCTGGTTTTGCTTGTACGGGAATATATCCTTTTAACCAAAACGTCTTCTTGGAAGCAGATTTTGCTCCGGGTCACGTTACGGATAGACCAAATCCAGCCGAAACTGAAACGCTGTCTGCAACATGTGAAGAATCTAATGGAAACAATGAAAATACACGGGATCGCAGGACACCATCTCCAAGACCAGGTACATCTTCCCAAGCTATAGCTGAAACTCCGCAGAAAATTAAATCAATATCTGATGTTACTCCAGAGAGCATCAGGCCTCTTCCAAAAGCGGGTGCAAGGAAACTAACCGCTAGAACCAACAAAAGGAGGTGAACCACGGCTATTCTAACAGATAGGCCCGTAAAAAATGCATTGGCGGAGCAAAAGAGACAATCAAAAATAAAGCCTATTACACGGACCGAGCTTTCAAAAAAGAAGATTAAAGCGGTTAAGATTGTGCAGAAAACTGTTTCATCCAGTGATAATAGTGACGACGAAAAGGAAACCCTTTGTTTAATATGTGGAGAGTCATGGGCAAGTAGTAAACCAATGGAACAATGGGTTCGGTGCACAAATTGTCGGTTATGGGCACATACCGTATGTGCTGGAGACAATAACGTCTTTTATTTATGTGTTAATTGTAATTCAGATGATGACGTTTAAATTACTTGTGGGGAGTTGTAATTAGAAACTTGTCATTTTATTGTTAATTTGATATATCTTATCTTATAAATTGTGAGACAACTATCCCACTTGACGGGGTAAGTTGTCACACATGCTTTGCAATGTAAGAATATGAATTGAAGTATTATTTTCAAATTTTTATTTAGTTTTTAGTGCAGTATATTATACCAGAATGTCACTGTATTTCAATAAAAATTTAATGACTTCTATAAGTTTATAGTCTGAAAGATATTCAGCATAGAATGAAAATTGTGACAACTAGACCCCCCTCCCCTACTCCTCTGTTCACCTCATATTCCGATGAAAGCTTACCGTTAACCCTTACTGTGTTAGTCGAGTTTGTTATCGTCATGGCTGTTCATTCTATTAGATTAATCGGGATATTCAGATCTTTCATTATTTCGTACAGGGTTCTTCGGTTTATGCTATCATAAGCATGACGGAAGTCTATAAAAACGGCGGCGTAGATGTCAACTTTATACTCACAGCATGTTGTTTGTAGTTCTTTTGGGACAAAAATCTGATCCATTACCAACTTATTCTTTCTCAAACCTCGTACTCGCCTAGTTGTTCCTCTGCATATTTTTGTATTTTATTTGTGATTAATGTTGGTAGGATTTTATATGTTGTGTCTAGCAGATCTATCCCCCTGTAATTTTCGCAACTGGACCTTTCCCCTTTTTATATATTGGGATAATAGTCCCCTTTTTCCATGCCTCTGACATTGTCCTTTCCTACCATATTTTCCTAATTAAATCATATATTTTTTCTTCTATTTTTTCTCCTCCATACTTTAGTAATTCTGTACATAAGTCATTTTCTCCGGGACTTTTTCCATTCTTTAGGTTCTTTATTACTTCTGCAATCTGCTGTTGTGTTGGGAAATCCAGTCAGCTCTCCATCATTCTTTGCAGAATATTGGCGCTGCTGTTTAGGCTCCTCGTGTATTTTTTATTCCGGTAAAAGTGTCTTATCTCTTTTCTTTTGTATCTTTCTTCTACATTCTTAAGTTCTGGCTCTTTATATTCTCTTTTCGCCTTTCTTACGGTGTTTCGTGTTTTTCAGATTTGTTCTAGGTATTTTTCTTCGTCGTCTTTTAAACCGGTTTGCAGCATCTTTTCTCTTGCTTTCCTTTTCTTTTGCATTACTTGTTTACATTCTCCACTAAACCATTTACTTTTTTCCGTTTTCTTTATGTTTATTGTGCTGTTTGCTACTTATTTTATTGTCTCTTCTATGCTTTCCCGTTCTTCCTCTATCGCTTCTTGTTGTGTCCTAGCTTCAGAAATTAATTTTGACAGAGGGAGATTGTACTTTTGCAGAAACTTTTATTAAAACATTTCTTACATATTTATTTTTATATTAGCTGGGCCGCAAAAATATTCGTTAAGGGCCGCATGTGGCTTGCGGGCCGCGAGTTTGGCATGCTTGTTGTAGATATTTCCTCAGACTGTATGTTTTTGGAGAACGGTATTTTTTGGCGTAGATATCATTATTCCTCTGCTGTTTCAATGGTCTCGTCATTGATATTTATTGGGATGGCATCTTCCATGTTTGTCATTATTTTAGTCTTGGGGATATTCATTTTTGTCCTGTAGATTCAGCTGCCTCTTTGAGCTCTATTATCATGTTTTCCAGTTGACTCGTGTCTGATACAATTATAACTATGTCATCGGCAAATCTCAAATGTGACAGGTATTCGCCGTTAATATTAATACCACTATTTTGCCAGTTGACCGTCTTGAAGATATCTTGGAGTGTGTTAGTGAACATTTTTGGGGGATAGTATCGCCCTGTCTTATTCCACGTTCTACGTTCATGGGCTCTGTTGCTGTGTGTACTTGCATTCTCAATGTCGCATTTTCGTATGCAGCCTTGATAAGTTTGATATATCGACGGTCGATCCGGCATCGTTTGAGCGCAATTATTAGTACCCATTTTTCTATGGTGTCGAATGCCTTCTCGAAATCGATGAATGCCAGGTATATAGGTCGGTGGTATTCCTGACTTTTCTCGATTAGCTGGCGTAGTGTATGGATATAGTCGATTGTGCTGTATCCCTTCCTGAACGCCGCTTATTCGGTGGCTGGAAGAGATCTAGACGCTTAGATATTCTGTTCGTAATTATTTTCGTGAGTACCTTGTAAAGGTGGAACAAGAGGGAGATAGGTCTGCAGTTTTTAAGGTCTGTTTTGTCCCCTTTTTTTGTATATTAATATAACTTTTGCTTACGTCCACTCCATCGGTAGTTTTCCTTGGTCTAGACTTTGGTTGAAGAGTTGTTCTAGATATTGTACTATGCTCCTGCCTCCCATTTTTATCAGTTCGATAGCTATCCCATCGGGTCCAGCGGCTTTATCATTTTTCATAGATTTGAAGGCAATTTTTATTTCATATACACTTACTGGTGGTATTTCCTCTGAGTAATGCTTTGTGAGTGTTGCTCTCTTCTCATTTGTGTTGATGTCGGGTGCAGGTCTATGCGGCGAGTATAATATTTGGTACAACTTCTCGATATGTTTTAATATATGTTCACATTCTACAATGCGTATTCCGTCTTCATTCCGTCTTGTAATATTTGTTTTTCCTTCCGCTGTTTTCCTTTTGAATATTTTTGGTCCTCTGTTCTATTCAATGAATTCCTTAATAATTTGATCGTTATATGTGGCTACATCTCTCCTAACTAACCTTCTTATTTCTCTGTTTCTACTTCTCAGTTCTTCCTGTGTCAATTTTGCTTTCCCTTTATTTCTTTTGTCAATCTTTTCCTTGGCTGTGTTGGAAATTTTGCTCTGTTTCCTGTCTGTTTTTGGTTTCTAGCTCATTATTTAATTTGCTATTTTGGTTATGGTTTCTGTTCTATATTTATTGTTATCGTCTAAGTCTGTTTTCGGAGTTTAGTTTATGTATGAGTGTTTGTTCCATTTTGTTCTGGAATTCATCCCGACTGTCACATATTGTCTTTATATTCATCTTTTTGTCGTTTCTTTCAATTAGATTCCTTTTCGCGATCTTCGTGTTCAGTACGACTCTAGCGACCATCCATATCGCTGCTAGTTTGTATTTGATTTAAAACTTTCACGTCTTTAACAATATTTTTATGCTCTGTGATGATGAAGTCTATCTCATTGAATGTCTACTCATCTGGGCTCCGCCACGTCAGTTTCCGATTTTCCTTCTTAAAGAAACAATTCATGGCTTTCAGTTGGTGTTCCTCGAGGAAGCTTACTAGTATATCTCCTCTGTCGTTTCTAGTCCCGTATCCGTTATTGCCCATGTACATTTCTCTTCTTCCCGTTTTCCTAACTTCGCGTTAAAATCTCCCATAAGGATAATGTATTATTTCTTGTTTCCTTTTCTGTTTTCCTGTTTCTGGTGTGCTTTTCGGATGTCTTCATAAAATTTTTCTATCTCTTTTTCCTGGTGGTCCGATGTTGGAGCGTACACTTATATCAACTTTATTTGATATCTTGGGGAAATTTGGATGGTTACGTATGCGACTTTTTCTGATATCCCGACAGTTGACATAATATTTGCAGACTATTTTTTATTTATGTAATAGCCCACACCATTTATATTCCTGTCGTCGTCCTCTCCTTTGTAAAAACAAGATATTCCCTGATCTTAGTGTTATCATTTATATTATCATTCCTCATTTTTCATTCTCAGCTCGCTGAGCCTACGAAGTCCCATTTCACATTTCATAGTTCTTCCTCCAGTTGTAGCAATTTGTCCTCCTTGTTGATCCACTGGTATTAAACGTGGCAATATATAGCGTTGCGTTGTTTCTCTGCTTTGGTGGGATCGAAGCCTTGTCCCCCCCACCCCGGAAACCATGGGGCTGACCGGCAGCGTACTATCGTATGGGATTATGAGATATGTTCTCTACCCAGCTGTGGTATTGTATTTTTAGAGTTCGACATTTCGTTTCAATTTATGGGGATGAATTGCATGTAAACGCCGTGCTTGCCGAGCGTGTTGGCGATTGGATAGGAATTGGTAGGATATTTTGATCCGAACAAGACTAATGGAGGTAACAGAAAGATGATTGCGTCTCACGGTGTTAATATAGATGCTTCCACTGTATGTCGTAACCTTTTGGAGTGGGACCACCAAGCTCGACACCCCTGCAAAAGGCAGCTTTTGATACCCGCTGTAAAGAGGCTATCCTAGGTAAAGAAACATCGAGACTGGACTGTGGAGAAATCGGAAAAATTGATATTCTCCGACGAAACCCATTTTGCAGTGCATAGCTACAGATCAAATTTTGTCTGCCGCTCGCCTGACGACCTATACGATCCGGCCACATCCAGCAATCCCCCAAACACCCACCCAAGGTCATGTTTTGGAGATGTTCCATAACTTTTCGGCCACAGACGCTTCACCGCATTGAAGGAATGATGGACAGCAAAAAGTCCATAGACGTTCTGGAAGCGAAAATGATTCCAATACTGCGGAAGCCGTTTCCTAACGGCGATGGAGTATTTCAACAGGATCCGGCTCCATGCCACAATTCTAAGCTTGCTAAAAGCTTCTTTACCCATCAACATTTGAAAATATTGGAGTGGCCAGGAAATTCACCAGATAAGATTATCGATAAAATTCAATCTCTCCCAGGATATAGACTAGGCAACAAAAATGTTAACTTTGTATACTATGCTGATGACATTATTCCGATAGCTGACAGTGAAAATGATCTACGACCCCTGCTGCACACATTCGTCACTATCACAATAAAATACAAATGAAAGTAAAACCAAATAAAACGAAAGAGCTAGTTCGAACAACAGAAATGAATATATTGAGATCAATAGTAGGAAACACAAGAGCAGATAGAGTTAGAAATAATGAAGTTAGAGAAGAATGCGAGGTAATTGACATATGAAAGTTTATTAAAAAGGTAAGAAAGAATGGAACGAGCACGTTGGAAGGGCAAATAACAATCGCTTAACAAAAATAGTGATAGATTTAAAACTAACGGGCTGAGTATAAACCGGAAGGCCGCCGAAAAGATGGACCAACAGCTGAAAAACTTCAGAAGAATCCCCTTAAATCGTCTGAAGAAAAACAGGCCCGACACCTAAATAAAAGCATAAGAGGAGAAGAGTAGACGATGAGTTATAAGTTGCATAAACCCCATTCTATTTTAAAATCAAAATTTTTCTTGGCTGCCTTGACCAGCCTTAAAATGAACAATAAATGACAAGCTTACGCAATGAAGTCATCAATTGATACAAGAGGCCCTCCAGTAGAACCACGGCCTCTCTTTTCTGCTAATTTCTGCCGCTCAGGTAGTTCTAAAATTCAAATAAAATAAATACCAATTGTCTCTACTCATAAAAAACTTACGTGGTGCATCATAAGGCTTCCCTTCTAAATCTGACATGAGTTTGCTGATATCATATTCTCCTATTTCAGCTGTTGGATCAATGTTGTAGCGGGCAAAAAACATTTCTATTTCCAAATCAGAAAAACCGCACCTGTAAAAACGATAAAAAAACATATAAAGACAATGAGGCAAATTTCAGATTACTTCTTTAGTGCACCACGGATCTCCTCAATTGTCACATTGAATTCATTCTGCTGCCGTTTTACTCTTGGTGCCCAATGTGAGCATCCGCACTTATTCAAAAATCTGTAGATACCTCTCTTCAAATAATCAGACATTTGCATTTCATCTGGAGTCACAGAAATTTCCGTTTTAACATCAGAATAGGTATCATTTATTATAGCCAAAAACATGTTCTGGAAAAAAGAGTATTAGTATGTAAGAGGAATTTTTATTGTCGAAATCATACCAGCAAAACAAAGAAGACGAAGAATATGTAACTTAAGAAATAAATTGGAGCAAATATTCTGTTTGCTGCTTCTATCTCCATGTAATCGAAGTCGCCCAGAATAGTGCGAAGTAGGGTAAACATGGAAACCCCAAAAGAACTAAACCCTTCAACCTGTTTTCAATTAGAAAATTACACCTGATGCAGTAGATATATTTTTAATATGCACACCTGAGTTCCAAATAACAAGTATCCAAGCTCTGCATATGCAAAGAAAATTATAAAAAACATTATGGAAAATCCAAAAATATCTAAGGCACACTAAAATAAATATTTTAAAGTGTTAGTTGCTGATTTATTTATTATACAGATGTGCCCCATGCATGTGTCGATAAGTCAAAAACTTTATTACCAGAAATAAAACGGAAAAAAAATTTTTTTTTGAAAAAGAAAATTTTAGTGGTACGTTTCGTAATAAATACTACTGTAAATATACAAGAATTATCCTAATTGTATATCTTTTTAAGTGATTTCAGGTTTCCGCGGTTTATGTCTGATTAAGTCATCTTTTTGGACTTAGACATCATCGTCGTATGAGTAATTGATGCTGACGTTTCGCTAACCGTTGCAGGTAGCATTATCGTTGTGCTTTGATACTGTTACCTACAACGGTTAACGAAACGTATCAATCGGCGACGTGATCTTGCCCGAAGAGATGACTTCAATATATTTTTATTTTATATACATGTAATAACACATGGTGACTTTAAATATGAAATTAAGCAACCCACAATGCAACAAAAGTTAATTTCCCAAAAACTGCTTATTTATACTTTAAAATCTTCATAATAGTTCTTATATTACCAAAAGATATTACAATTTATGGAGCACAGTAAGCTTATTATGCCAAATTGTACAACATAAATTTAAAAAAAATTGTCTGTATGAAATAAGTACATGCTACACAAAAATATTAAGGGTATGTTTCTGGATGACTGGATATGACAAATTAAATCTTTTAAAGACAACGTATTAGTAAGTAACTTCTAAGAAAAAATATGAGGTTAAAAAAGTGAAAGTACCTTGCAATTTTAAATACATCTGCTTTAATAATAAAAAACATTGCTGTTTTATTAAGACCCCTAGAGGCGGTCATTAAATTCAAGAATCATGTGCCCATAAAAGTATGAAACAATAACGAATTTAAGGAAATATTGGAGGCCTCAAAAATGAAGTGGCAGATATTCATTGTAAAATTAGACTTCAGTCTTCAGTAATGATTTGTAAAATAAACATTGTTTAAAGACTATGTTAAATCCATATATTCTTTGAGGCTTTCGCGGTTTCTCGAACTGTCAATATTACAATTTACTTTCGGCTTAGACCGCGTCGTCATTTGGGAACTACACCCAGCATTATCAGGTAAGGCCCGACCTGTAGCTTGTCTGCATTTACAAGCATTTGCTCTAGAAGGTTGAGCAATATTTGTTCGTAGGTCCTGTCTGCCTAAACAAAATCGTGTGCTTAGATTATTTAAACCTTGGGGCGGACAAGGATTTCATCTTAATGTATTTCGTTTGCCAAGACAATAATACTTAATCGGCTTATGGCCCACGTATCTATGGTTTACCCAAAATACACAAGGTTGGAGTTCGACTCAGGCCTATTGTGAGTGCTATAAATTCTTCTACACATACTTTAGCAAGATACTTAGCCACTACCCATCGCCCACTTGGTGGCAACACAGAATCGTACATAGGGGATTCCTGCGACTTTGTCAACAAGATCAAAAGTTTACGGCTGTGTGAAAGGGACATTCTAGTCAGTTTTGACGTTGTCTCCCTTTGCACAAAAGTACAGGTAGATTGTGTGTTCGAGATCCTAAGAGATAAGCTACCTACAGATTTAAACCAAACAGTCGAAATATGTTTCAAAAACACCTTTTTAGTTGAAATGGCAACTTGTATGTACAGGTTGAAGGAGCGGCTATGGGTTCACCGCTATCACATGTTATTGCGAACATATACATGGAAGACTTTGAAACCAAAGCTTTGGCAGCAGCTGATCTTAAACCTAAATCCTGGTTTAGATATGTAGACGACACTTTTGTCATTTGGTCTCACGGACGCCAAACACTAGAACAATTTCTAGTACACCTAAACTCAATTCATAAAAATATCCTATTCGCAATGGAAGTAGAGGAAAATAGCAGTATTCCATTCTTAGACGTACATGTTACACGTAAACCAGATGGTAGCTTAGGGCACGCAGTTTACAGAAAGAAAACACATACAGACAGGTATTTAAATGCAAATTCGCATCATCACCCAATGCAGAAAGCAACTGTGCTAAAAACTTTAACAACCAGAGAAGTCCGAATCTCAGATGCACAACACCTGCAACAAGAGAAAACTCATCTCTTGATGTTACAACAAAATGATTATACAGCCACGTAAATTTAGAGAGCAATCCGCAAAGCGGAACAACCCAAGGCTAAGGAGGAACTGGCACCTCCCGAAGGCTAAGCTTTTCTACCTTACAGTAAAGGCACCGTTAAGTTTGGGCATATTCTTTTAGAAGGTACAGCATAAAGACAGTCTTTAGGACTAATGAAACTTTAGGAAACGGTTTCAAATCCGTAAAGGATCATATATCAAATTTTGATTCAAAAATTACTTGATTCAGATTAGTTTAATCTCTATTCAGCCTTTTTCCGTCCACTCCTGAACGTAAGCCTCTTCCATTTTCTTCCATGTACCTCTGTTTTGCGCCTTTTGCATCCAGTTTCTCCCCGCTATTTTCCTGATATCGTCTATCCATCTTGTGGGTGGTCTTCCTACGCTTCTCTTTGTTTGTCGCGGTCTCCATCTAACTATTCTTGATGTCCAGCGTTT
>JABXWE010004534.1:0-31355 GCA_014611495.1 Limonius californicus | reverse complement strand
CCATCGTGAATTTGATTTTCGGGTGGAGACTATTTAGGTGGTCCAGGAAGTTGTTAAGGTGTGCCTCTCCATGTTGCCAAATAACAAACGTGTCGTCCACATATCGTAGCCAGAGTATGGGTTTGTGTGCAGCTGTTTCTAGTGCTTTTTTGTTCCAGGTTTTCCATGAATAGATTCGCTATGACTGGGGATAGCGGAGAGCCCATTGGTGCACCTTCTATTTGCTTGTACCGTTGGTTGTTGTACAGGAAGTATGTGTTCTTGAGGCAGTGTTTTATTAATTCCATTATATGGGCTGGTGGATCATATTTCTGTTTGATTATGTCCAGAGATTCTTCTATGGGAACGTTGGTAAACACTTAAACAGTGACACCACATCGAAACTTACTAGTAACCAGCCTAGCTCTACTTTTTCCTTCCTCAGTAAATCGACGAAATGACTTGCGTTCTTAACGCTAGATGCGGCTTCTTCGGTGTGAGGTTGTAGATGTTTTGCCAGGTATCTTGCCAGCTGTTGTAGGGGGGATCCTATTGAACTGACAATAGGCCTGAGAGGTGCTCCTGGTTTGTGTACTTTTGGTAGCCCATAGAGTTTTGGACATCTGGATGATTTCTCCCTGTCTCCCTGTCGTTGAATGTCTTCGGCGATCGGGCTCTGTTTGATCTTGTTTTTTGTAGTTTTCTCTAGGTATGTGGTAGGATCCGTGGTGATGGGCTGGTAGGCTGGATCTTGTAGTAGAGAGTTTATCTTGGAGTTGTATTCCACAGTGTCCATAACTATCGTTGCGTTGCCTTTGTCTGCAGGTATTATGATGATGTTTTCATTCTTCCTTAGTTGCTGTAGAGCTTGGTTTTCTTCGCGTGATATGTTTCTTTTTGGTGGTTTGGAGGTTCGTTAAGACATGAGAAACATCTTGTATATATATACAGGGTGTTTCGAAATTCGCACCCACTGACTGCGGGATGGTGTTATGCGACAAAAACTAAACCAAAAGTTCCTCTACCATTTTTCCATCAGACCACTATTTTTCGAGCTACCGCGGTTCTAAAAATCTGAAAATCGCAGAAAGAAGTGTTGAATCTCAACTTATGAATGTTTAATCAATTGGTTAAACTTAATAATAACAAATTTATAAAAACAAAAGAAGGTTCAAACTATAATTCTGACGAGTACGTAATTACAACATTTGTTCAAAATGTGCGCCGTCTGCTACTAAATAAGCTTCAGCACGTCGTTGTGCTGCACGAACAGAGTTGCGTACCATCTCCATCTACCTCGACCATTATTTCTCTGACCACTGGATTGGCAAAGGCGGTCCAATTGCTTGGCCGCCCCGTTCGCCCGATCTAACGCCATGAGACTTCATTTTATGGGGTTACTTAAACTCGTTGGTCTACAAAACACCAGTGGCCAATCTGAATGAGCTGCAAAACCGTGTGTTTCAGGCAGCGCTAGAAATAACACCGGAGATGGCACAACTCTGTTCGAGCAGTACAACGACGTGCTGAAGCTTGTTTGGTAGTAGACGGCGGACATTTTGAACAAATGTTGTAATTACGTACTCATCATAATTATAGTTTGAACCTTCTTTTGTTTTAAAAATATGTTATTATTGAGTTTAACCAATTGATTAACTAATCAAAATTTGAAATTCAACACTTTTTTCTGCGATTTTCAGATTTTTAAAACCGCGGTAGCTCGAAAAATATTGGTCTGATGGAAAAATGGTAGAGGAACTTTTTGTTTATATTTTGTCGCATAACACCATCCCGCAGTCCGTGGGCGCGAATTTCGAAACACCCTGTATATTGCTATGTACACCTCCCCTAGCTGATTGTCTAGCAGATTTCAACTCAATGATCAATGAACTCTCACCTTACTGTTACACCTCGGCTTAAACTTCTCTTCTCAGGGTTTCGTGGCTACTTTTATGCTTCTATACCTCTAAATATACTGAAACACTTCAGTAAAACAGCCTGTACCATAACTTCGTTTAATTGAACAAATCTTACAACATATGAAATGTATTGTACAAAATATGATTCGTTGTGTGTTAATTTAATATAATTTGCTAGCTCGGGTGTGATTTACTAGGCGAAGCCTGATCACACCTCCGCTTGATTCAATTATTGGAATTCGAATAATTTTTCATCCTTATTTATCCATAACCATAACAACCCTCCTTTTATAATACTTGCCCTATTGGAGCTCACCCTTTCGATCACATGAACATGTTCACGTTCGCCATGCGAACCTGATTATTCCAACGCTACCTCCAATAGAACAACCATTTAACAAATCTACTAGCACATGAATACCTAATGAGGAGATCCATAAGTAAAAATATGTACACACACTTACATGCAGTGCACTGACGGTACACCTACGACCTGCTCATAAAATTCGCAACCAAATATTCTAGCCAAATATCAAGCCAGTTGATATTATCCCCACGTTGCCAAGTAGCCAAAATGCAGTAAAATTATATACGGTACTACTAGAAAAATTGTTTTAGATGCGTTAGGCTTCAAAATTCTAGTTTAGTAAAGTCTTAAACAAAAAACTAATATAAAACTTATAGTATGAAATAATATACTCCTAATACTATACAGTTTCTTGGAGAAGTATGTTACGTAAAGAAATTAAACAGAACATAATCGGCGAGACACCTAAACAATAGTTTGAAGGGAAGCATCTTTTACCATGTAAGTAATCTACTCCACTTCTTCTACTTCATCCTTCTAGGGACGACTACCACCAACCCCAAAATTTGAAATGGCAGAAGGTGCCGAGTCATAGTTTATTTAAAAAGCTTCTGTGCAATTTGAAAATTTTTTTGTAGTTCTGTCGATTCCTTTTTGAGAAATGCAGTTTTGGATGCATATGGGAAATGTTAAATTTAACAATTTCGAAAAAAGAGTTCAGGGTATTTTAATGAATGTTCAAAGTGGCTACCACTATTCTCTGTATAATAAACATTAAAATGAGTAATACAGTAACAAAACAAAATAATACAGTGTTTGGTTTTTAATTTTATTCATTTGTTATTCATGTGTTAAGGATTATAAAATGTGACTTCTTGTTTAAATTGTTTACATTTTAAATAAGGCAACAGTAATTAGAAAGCTAAATTTTTAAGATTCTGTGGAGTGACCAGCCAGGTCACCTGACCCACTCTACTACATTTCTTTCTGTGGGGTCACCTAAACATCAAGAACTATGCTAGTCAACCAGATTCTCCGCAATAGTTAAGAGCCAGATTAATCGGGGGTGTAGGTTATTAACGTCCGAAATTTTTAAAAATGTACGAGGTTGCTTGGAAACTATAAAATAAATAAAAATTCTTCGAAGTTATTAGATTAAACATTTCCCATACGCATCGAAAACTTCAAAATGACATTTCTCCAAAACAAATCAACAGAACTGCTACAGATTTTCAGAATGTACAGAAAGCAGAAAAGCATTGGAACTCTCGACACATGTTATTAAAAATTTTGGGGTTGGTAATGGTGAGGGATAGGAAGATAAAGTACTCACAAGGCAGAAGATGTCTCTCTTCAAACTATTGTTGTCCTGCTTCGACGATTTTTACAAATTTAATTATTTACAAAGTTATTGAGAGTAGATTGTTGTAGTTGGCACACCGTGTATATGTGTGTTTCCTTGAATATAATTCTTCATTCATATTTCTGCATCATTGTTTATTAGATTTTTTGGATGTACTACATTACGGTTATTTACTTTTTTTCGTATTTGGACATCTCATGCTTCTTCTTCTTCTTCTTCCAGTATGTCGTAGACCTGTTTCTTCCAATATTGGTATTGTTCTTGTGGTGCAGAGTTCCAGCTGTCTTTCCAGCGTTTTGGAGGTCTTCCAGGTAGCCGTGTTGTTCCTGGTTTGTGGTCTCTGGCAATTTTTGGCAGTCTATCGTTGGGCATTCTTGTTACGTGTTCATTACACTCTCTACGGAGTTCTCGTTCTCGTTTGGTATTCCACCATAGAGTGTGTGTCCTGATATGGATTTTAGAAGCTTCATCTCCGTGGTACGGAATGATCTTTTGGTTTCTACAGTATCGGCCCTTTTTTCTGCCGCATATGTCATAATGGGACGGATGCGTGTTTTGTACATTCTAACCTTGGATTCAGTGTTCACGTTTTTGTTTCTCCATATTATCTCCCTTGGGCATCCTGACACTCTTACTGCTTTATTGATTTGAGATTGAACCTCTGTATTTAGGTTCCTGCTGCTTGGTATTTTCGCCTCTAGGTATTTAAAATGCATTACATGTTCAATGGTTTTGTCGTTGTTCTCCAGTTAGCATCTTCTGAGTTCTTTTGATATTACTAAGTATTTGGTTTTTTCTATTGATATCTCTAGGTAGTACGATATAGCCGTCAAGTAGAAAGTGTGCAGTAGCTTTTGTAGATCGTCTTCGTTTTCGGCAATGATTGCGGCGTCATCTGAGTAACATATTGGTTTAAATTCTTGATTTCCCATTCTATACCCGTGGTTAGCTGTTATTAATTTCTCTATAATTTTATCCATTACTATGTTAAAGAGCAGCGGGCTCAATGAATCTCCCTGTCTGATTCCGGTTGATATCTCGGTTTCTTCCGTTAGTCTGTGGTTGATTCGTATTCGTGTCTTAGTATGTGTGTTTAATTGTGCTGCTATCTGTATTATTTCCTTGGGTACATGTTTCTATTTTAAAATTTCTAAAACATCGTTTACTTTTATTTGATCAAATGCTTTCGCGAGATCGATGAACACATAATATAAAAGCTGGCTTGTTGTGATCAATGAATTTTTCGGCGGTTTGACGTATAACAAATATTGCCTCTGTTGCACTTCGGTTGTTCCTAAAACCTTGTTGATCTTCACTTACCTCAATGGTATTCGCAGTGATTGATTTTAATATATTTGTAAATAGTTTCATAATGCAAGTAATTAGTGT
The DNA here is from genome assembly GCA_014611495.1 of Limonius californicus. Classification (NCBI taxonomy): domain Eukaryota; kingdom Metazoa; phylum Arthropoda; class Insecta; order Coleoptera; family Elateridae; genus Limonius; species Limonius californicus. Next base: position 26,398 of record JABXWE010004534.1, on the reverse strand, counting down.
GATACCTCTATAGTTTTTGGGATTGTTTTTGTCACCTTTCTTAAATATGGGTATCGTTATGCTTGATTTCCAGTCTTCCGGTGGAGTGCCTTTATTCAGTATTGATAGAACAGTTTTCTCAGTTCTTCGCTTATGTCATTTCCTCCATGTATTTAAAAAGTTCGCTTCAGATTTGGTCTGGTGCCGGTGCTTTCCGATTTTTTAGTTTTGTCTTGGTTTCGGTGACTTGTTCTGTTGTTAGTATTGTCGTACTTATTTCGTTTTGTACGTCATTGTGGTCTGCTATCGTTATGTTGATGCTTCTATTTACAGTATTAAAAATCTGTGACATGATTTGGGCTGCAAAATATTTTATTTTATTTCAATTCAATGAATTATTTCAATTGTTAATGGAACTTAAACAATAGTTTGAACCTGCTATTCCATTTTAAATTATAGAACAGCGAGATAGTTTCATTTGCCACACAACAGAAAGAACAAAAGGTTTAGCAACAGAACAACACGAAGTGATATTTTGTTACATCTTGTATTTTGTTGCGTTGGCAAATATGTAAAAGAGATTTTAAAAATATCAGATAGACGCACAAATAGCCGTGCGCTTACCAGAAATTTAATATATTTCGGTTCTAAAATTTTTATATCCGTTCGGACAACATAATAACGTACTAAGGTTTTGTTATGATGGTATATTCTGTAATAAAATATTTTATATAGTGTAGTTTACAAATCCGCAAGCAGTATGTAGCAGCCAGGAAGGCCACTGAAAAAAAAACACCCAAAAGAGTGAGTATAAAATATGCATACGCCTTGAAACAAACCCTAAACTTGTAAGCTTAGATTCTGTTTCATAAACAGTGATGGGTTAGGTAATCCCTTAATGTAAACAAAGTGAATGTAAACATTAGAACTACTATTTATAGCAAAAACTTGCTGAACAAGTTTGAATAAATTAGAATATTTAACAAGAGTGTGTTTTCATTACATCACCAAACAGTTCTACATTTATGAAAGATTAGAGTCTCCAGTTTTCAATGTGTTTATCTCATAATTTTAGTACAAATTGGGAAATATTCAATATAAATTTGAAATTAAGCAAGTAAGAAAATGTCTCTCTGTAATAAATCCAACCTGATCGCATAGTTAAGGCATTCAATAAATTAAGGAAAGCACCAATTCAAACTCTTCATAGGGATGCTTAGCTTCCGACTAACCCAGTTGTTCCAAAAATTTGGTACTTTACTACTTTTGGGTCAAAACTCTATAAGACTGTCTAAGGCGAAGTGTTTTCCATATTTTCCTAATCGTCAATCGAATGGAGACTGCGATGAACACCCCCTGATGGATGATACCACTATACCTTCACTTTCTTCTTCTTCGCCTTCATTTTAGCTGCTTTATCTCCTGTGTCTGGATTTCCCTCAATTTCTTCCAATTTTTCGACCTTATTCCAGTTAAAGCTTACTATTTTCTTAACATCAGCGACTCATCTGATCTGCGCTTCTTACACTTTTCTCTTCTCTCCCAGTGGTTTGCATTTAATTACCTTTTCACTACATATGTCTTTTCTTCTGGTCTCATCTTGCGCCCAGTTCTATTTCAGGGACGCAACTGTATTAATGACATGTTCGACGTTCGTTCTGTGTCTGGTCCATATATTTGCCTTATAAACTTGCAGTGTAGTTCTTAAAATTTATTGACCTTTAATTGATTTTTAAACTGTTTATTATTTCCCCTATGAAGACATACGTCTCTGTCCCAAAGGTTATCATCTGTAGTAGTAATTTTTGTTATTGCTTGTCTTAGATATGTGTAATCTAAGAATTTTCCTAGATATTTACATCAAATCTGAAAATTCTCTCCTTGATCCTCTTCTACATTTGCCTTGTATTTGGATTTTTCAAAATTTAATTTTAGACCCTCTTGCTGAAGACTACGTCAACTATATTATACTCATTCCACTGGAAGATCATTTCCAGAAAACAACTTGTATACGCTTTCCAGACTTAATTAAGATCAATTAGAGAATGTAATCAAATGAGTAGGCTGTATACATACCTGCAGTTAATTCAGCTGATTGTAGAGAGCTTGTTGTGGGTAAATTTTCTGCTAGCTATCCTTGATACTTGGGAGTATCGTTGGTTGCATATATTTTCTTTATGAGCGCCTTGGATTTAGCTTTCTTGAGTTCCTGTTTCAATTTGAGAATTTTCACGGAATTGTAGGTATGAGGGAATTTCCTTCTGAGCCTTGGATGTGAGAGGTTGAACCTTTGGTTGCTAGTGTGACGAAGGTGTTCCGGCATTTTGATGTTTTGATATTAAAGTTTCTTGGATTATTTGGGACCTCTTTACCTACAAGTAGAAATCGTAATTTTTTTGTGCCAATTGTTAGTTTTTACGATTTCTACAGTGCATATTATTAGGATTAACTCAACGCTGCTATAAAATTCTCCGTTACATGCCGCATGCTATTTGGACTTCCAGTAGGGCAGTTTTTCCTCCAGTGGTTACGCCTTGGCCGTCTTCGTATACGAGCATGTGTGGAGTTTAACACGATTAATCACTTGGAGTCATCTTTGATCTCCGTGGAACTACTGCCCTTGTCCGTGCTGCTCCGAAATCTACTAGCTAGAGAATTTCTACACCATTTGAATAACTGTGGGATAAAGGATCCGTTACTCGAGGTGCATTCGGAAGCTCCTACTTGCCGCCACCACCTCGCGGCCATTTCCAGGCCTGATCATGGTTAATTTTAATGTTGTATGAAAATTATATTTGTAGGTAACATTTTTGGGTAATTTTGTGAATTTTCATAATTGTCGTATATCACTTCATCAACAGCCTTTCCGTCCCACTGCTGGGCATCGGCCTCTTCTTTGCCACGTGTTTCTCCTCAGCGTTAAGGTCGAAACACGGGGAACCTACAGTTTAATGTCGAATCCGAACGACAGAAATTCCAGAGCAGGTTTTTAGCATTAAGATCCCACGGTTGCAAGTCGAATTGGGAAATTGTGTGTGGTGGGTCGCAGACAAGATTTTTATAAATCTGCATAGTTCTGCTTAGGTTTCGAATCCAAGCCAGAATCGACGTTTTATTCAGAAAGCGAGCGCTGTACCAACTGAGCTACCACCACAAGTTTATCACTTACCTTTATTATATTATGTCAGCATTGTTATATCTATTGTTGTCACTCTGCACTGCACCTTTGGGTATGTACTTTCTGTTTATTGCTCGTTTATTATTTAAATTTTGGCTTTGACAATTGTGGCAGTGAATCCATTCACGGCAGGAGGATTTTAGACAATAGAAATATTCCGGTAGCGGATTTATTGACCTCAGGCCTGGCGCTCTTAAAAATCCAGCTAATGTAACGTGTAGCATACAAGAGGGTAGCGCCAGACATTAAAGTTTAACGATAACAAAAAATGACCGCTGTACTATCCATAAACTAAATAATGACAACAACTCCAAATTTACTGTTGCCTAAAATCCCGTTGTCGTGAATGGATTCACTATTACAACTGTCAAATCCATAATTGAATTTATCAACAAACAATAACATGTGGTGATAGCAATAAACACAAAGCAAATACACAAAAGTGCAGTACAGCGTGATTGATTGATTGATTTGAAAGAGTGAGATCTAGGACGAGGTTTTCCAAGCTTCTCTCAGTACAGCGTGACAACAAAAAGTATAACAACGCTGAAATAATATCATGAAGATAAGTGATAAATCTTCATATACGACAATTATCAAAATTCAGAAAATTATGCAAAAATGTAACTTACAAATATAATTTGCAGCATATTACATAAAAATTAACTACGATCTGGCCTGGACATACACTCACGAACTGAACATGTTGGTATTAAGACTGTAGGACGACATATACACGTAGATATTACAAAAAAATGGAAGGAGCAAACCTTTTTGAAGTGGTGTCGGGAATAAGGTATTCGATCTAAGGGTAAAACTACACGGACGGATTTATCGCTGCGTGTTTCACGCTGCCACGGCGTCTAGCGACTACACGAGAGCATTGATATCGTCATTAATACAGTCAGTAACATAATGGTCAATGAATGTTGTACAAGTAGGTTGCAAGTGCTGCAATGAGTGTGTATTTACGTTTAAGAAACAAACGAAACAGAAACCGTTGTTGGTGTGGATACATGCCATTCTTCGGAGCAGACTATCTACAGGACAATTTCATTTAAAATTTAATGAACATAGGCAATACCCTGAAAAGTTCTTCTGTTATTATCGAATGTCTTTGAATAGTAGAGCAGGGTGTTTCTCTACTTCACTTATGAACCTTTCCGTGTCGAACATCTTTCACGAGTAATTGCAGATCGCAGATCCACCGATGAATAGCTAATTTCGCCTGAGACTGTAATCAGCGGTTAATACGCCGGTCGTGTAGTTTACTTCCATACAAAATAATATGTCACACTCTTGACGTTATCTCCGCCCGACGTATTTAGCGTCGCATGCAGCGTTGCTTCCGTCCACGCTCACAAAACGCCGCGTGTTTAACGCTTGTGTAGTTCAATATATTTAAAACTATGCATTACACTTGGGCGTGGGACTCGCAGCGTGAAACACGCAGCGATAAATCCGTCCGTGTAGTTTTACCCTAACGGTTGCGGCAGACGGTGGCGGCAAGTAGGAGATTCCGAATGCACCTCGGGTAACGGATTCCATATTTGATTCTAGTATATTCTTCAACGAGTGTAGAATTACAGCTATTATTCACAAGGATGAAAATTCTGTTACGAACCGAAGGCGAGCGACAGAATCATCCGAGTAAATAATAGCTATTCTACACGAGTGGGAGACTATACTTTCTCTACGACTATTTCATAGGAAGTTACAATGTTTGGTACGAATCAATATAATAAAAATTTTGCTCTAGATGGACGTATGTCAGTTCACTAGCCACAACCATTTTACTGTTACTGCATAAACGCCGTGTACACCATTGTGTACTGTTTTTGCGATTTTTTCTGTAGTAAATTAATACACGCCGTTTTCGCGGTTTCCGTTATTTCGGGTGGCGTACACATTTCAGCGTTTTCGCTGTCTGAATTATTCATACCAAGTTGTTACTGTTTTTACGAATACGAAAATTTAAAAGCGCTAACATGCCACGCCCACTAGCTTCCGGTTCCGCAATTTATCGTTGGATTCTGATACAGAATCCCACCGACATAGAGAACAGAATTCAACGGAAATGGAGAATATCTATCATTCTTCAACTGAAAAGGTATATGTAACGAATACATTATATTATAGTCGTAGAGAATAGTATATTATGTATATATGACCAAGATTCCTTAATCTGATTCTATATTTTTAAAAATTGATACGACTTACCAAGCGTAGAATTCTTTGTAGTATTAAGGAAAGCTAGAAATTAAGTAATTGGTCATTTATAGTCGTAATTATCACATATATATTTCATGTAAAAATGCTCTTGTTGTACACATATTTAAACAGTAATAACACTGGTACACCATGGAATAAAACTCTGTAGTACTCTTTATGGAACCAGTAGTTTAACCCTCTAAACGTTAGTAAATAAACTTCAGAACAGAAAGCAAGTGTAGGCTTAGAAAACTAAAACTTCCGCTGTTGTGTTTGCAGGGCTGTTGATGTCCTTATTTCCGCGATGTGCTCGAAGCATGAACAATCCAATTCTCCTGAAATGGTGAACATCTCGTGCGTTGTATTGTATGTTCACCACCACTGAATGCAACCTGAAAGGCGTCTATTCGGATCTTTTCATTACGAACGCGACTACCTTTGATTGTTATAGCGATTCCGCTGATACCATCTAATCGGTTCGGGTCTCTTCCGTTATTAGCCCAGCCAGATCTCAATTTTCACGTACCCGAGCAATATCTTTGCGGTTTCGCTGTAATTTGCTTTAATATTGGTATTTCGGAGGTCTTTTTGTACAAACCAGCTAAACGCATTATCGATATTCGGCAAATAATACGCGAAGGGGAAGATATCCACATCACCAAATTGGATTCTAACATAAAGAGATAAAAATGTGATGTATTTGAATGGGATAAGACGAAGCTTTTTTCATGCACGTCTTGTAAGCTTTGGAAAGGTAAACCTGCTACCCGCCGCGGCTTTGAACCGTAAACTGCTTGGATATATTTAAATTTAAATGGGTCTAATCCAATTTAAATTGAATTTTATCTGCACCATTTTTAAACAAGGCACGGTGTTTTTAAAATAGGCCTCGGTTTTCATAACCGCCGAACACGTAATGTTGCGTGCATTCGTGTTATAAATGGAGTGCAGTTTTTATGTTCTTGAATACCGCTTGTTTTTTTTCCTCGTCGATGGGATAATTAATCCTTGCCGTTGTGTAGGACCCCTAATCACCGACCCGAGGATATGCGTCCAAAGATAAACTTCAAATTGAAGACGTTTCTACCTGCAATTTTCCTGGCAAAACTTATTTTTGGATACAAATTTACAGCAAGCATATTTTGCCGTAAATATAAGTTATAATTGGACTTTTATCTACATAAACTGCAATATCATGATTGAGTTATTACGATATGCATTAATAGATCAAAGGTATTTAAACTGATTACGTAAATGCAGTATGTTATTGATCCGGTAAGTAGAAAGTTCGTTAAGCGTAAACATTGCCTTTTACAGCCAGATATTTCAGGACTATTAAATTACATCACCACTATTTCTAACTCTTCCGGAGTAATTATTTTAAAACTGTTGAACGTCACTTTTACTCATAGTTTCAGCAATCGATTTTTTTCGTGAAGATATAGTCTGCATGTTTTTATGATCTCCAAAATTCTAACGTTTTAAAAATAATATCATACTCACACAATTATAATTTTCGCGTACAAAAAAACGTAATAATAGACAACCAGTAATAGCTACTACTTCGTTGAAGCTATTTGTAGGAAATGTAAATTCTTGTAACCCAATTAACTTTTAGAGATTTACAAGAACAAATTATTACCTACTCCAAAAGACACTGTTTAATTGGTGTTTGGTGATTGATAAGCAGCTGGAAAAGAATTCCATTTAATTGTAACTGAAAAACAGCTGGAGACTATGACATTTGGTTCTTGGTTGGTTCTTACTGTCTGCTAAGTACTTGGAAAGGCTGCGGCTTAATTGGTTGTTGATAAGGAGTAGACAGCGATCATGACTGCTGAGTAGTTGGAAATGATGTCTTTTAATTTATTTTCAGTAACTGATAACAGTAGAGAAAGATGCCATTCAATTTTTTCTGAGCAACTACTGAATAGTAGAGAAAGATGTCATTTAATTGGTTCTTGGTAAGGATTAGAAAATGATGCCAGATATTTGTTTCTTGCTAAGGATTATAAAATGATGCCATTTAATTGTTTCGCGCCTACTGCTAAGTAGTTGGAAAAGATGTCCTTTATTTTATTTTTAGTAACTTATAAGCAGTGCAATAAGATGCCCTTTAATTTATTCAGAGCAACTGCTGAGCAGTAGAGAAAGATGTCATTTAATTGGTTCTTGCTAAGGATTAGCAAACGATGCCATTTAATAGGTTCGTGCTTACTGCTAAGTAGTTGGCATAACTTCCGTTTAATTTATTTTTAGTACCTGATAAGCAGTAAAAAAGATGTCAAATAATTTATTCTTGGGACTACTAAGCAGTAGAGAAAGTTTCATTTAATTGCTTTTTGTTTAGGAGTAGAAAACAACTCTACTTAATTGGTTCGTGCTTACTGCCAAGTAGTTGGAAAAAATGCCCTTTAATTTATTTTCAGTAACTTATAAGCGGTACAAAAAGATGCCATTTAATTTATAATATTGAGAGCAACTGCTGAGCAGTAGAGAAAGATGTCATGTAATTGGTTCTTGGTAGGGATTAGAAAATGATGCAATTTAATTGGTTCTTGCTAAGGCTTAGCAAACGATGCCATTTAATTTATTCAGAGCAGCTGCTGAGCAGCAGAGAAAGATGTCATTTAATTGGTTCTTGCTATTGATTAGAAAAGATGCCATTTAATTTATAATATTGAGAGCAACTGCTGAGCAGTAGAGAAAGATGTCATGTAATTGGTTCTTGGTAAGGATTAGAAAATGATGCAATTTAATTGGTTCTTGCTAAGGCTTAGCAAACGATGCCATTTAATTTATTCAGAGCAGCTGCTGAGCAGTAGAGAAAGATGTCATTTAATTGGTTCTTGCTAATGATTAGAAAAGATGCCATTTAATTGGTTCTTGGTAAGGATTAGAAAATGATGCAATTTAATTGGTTCTTGCTAAGGATTAGCAAACGATGTCATTTAATTGGTTCGTGCTTACTGCTAAGTAGTTGGCTAAACTTCCGTTTAATTGATTTTTAGTACCTGATAAACAGTAAAAAAAGATGTCAAATAATTTATTCTTGGCGACTACTAAGCAGTAGAGAAAGTTTCATTTAATTGCTTTTTGTTTAGGAGTATCAAACGACTCTACTTAATTGGTTCGTGCTTACTGCTAAGTAGTTGGAAAAAATGCCCTTTAATTTATTTTCAGTAACTTATAAGCGGTACAAAAAGATGCCATTTAATTTATAATATTTAGAGCAACTGCTGAGCAGTAGAGAAAGATGTCATTTAATTGGTTCTTCCTAACGAGTAGGAAACGATGCCATGTAGTAGATTCGTGCTTACTGCTAAGTAGTTGGCAAGGATGCTCTTTAATTTATTTTGAATAACTGATAATCAGTAGAAAAAGATGCCTTTTAATTTATTCGGCATGCGTTTAATCGGTCTTAACTATTTTATTAAGATGTGTGATGACGACTACAAGCCAAACATTTTCCATAGGGCGTGTATTTCTACGTAGTTGTATGTATTTCGCCACCATAGCTCTATATGGAAATACCAAAATTGAGTTTACATTGAAAAATTGTATTATTCAGAAGCACGCCACTGCTAACACTCATTAATGATACAACCTGCGTATAGGAAACATTAGCTAGAATGCAAGATGATGTAGCTCCCTCTGAACCAAGATTTTACCCCAAAGCAATAAACATTTACGTGACTACTTAGCAGTCCATTTTCTTAAGTATTTATTTCGTAATAATTGTATTGCTTCCAGAAACTACCACATGTGTAATACGCATAGCTTACATTGACATATACCCTATTTATTGTTTTGGGATATAACAGTGGAATGCATCTATTTTTACTGTAAATTAAATACTAACGAGTGTATATCATTAGAAGAACTATAGAATGTAATGCAAATTGCAGAACAAACTGACGTGCAATTGTGTTAGCAGTAGTATCTTTGTTTAAAATAAAACCTGCCACAATATTTTATCCCACACGGTTAAGTTACAAATTTGCAGAAAATGAAACAAATAGAACTATCTATTCACAGAAACACGGCTCGAGCTTCACTAAAACGTGCTCTATTTCTTATCTATCTGCAGAAGTAATTTTCGGGCATTCATCATGTCCTTTTTGCGCGATGTATGTCGGTAAATTTTTATCAGTCAGGCTTTATCAAGTGATTTGTGTGCTAAACTTACATTCATTTTTTGCCCGCGCTAGTTTTTCGACTCAGCGCTACAGGTTTGAAATGACGAATTTTCTATCGTTTTCTGGACGTTTCTTCATATATCTCCCACCGGAAGAACTTTTTGCCTGGGAGTTAATGGTGTAAGCTGGATATGCTAATAATGCCCATTTTTTTATATACAAGCAGCAGCCGGGCACGAAGGATCATTGAAATCATTTGTCAAGATTCTAATATGCTCAGGGCATTAGATCTGGAGCGCGAGCCCATTTTTCATCGCTAACACGACGGAGAAAAGCGCCGTTTTAATAATAATTCATTTTTCACGTTTTACAAGATAATTTTTCTCATTTCACGCTATTAAACGCGAAGCATTGCTATAATCTACGTTTTACTTTGTTTCCAGTTAGTAATAAATCCGGAATGAGCTTCGGGTCAGACGGAACTACTGCTGGGACGAGTAATTAATTTTCGGGGCCAAGAATGCGAAAATTATGCCGAAAGTGTTACCTAGTACTAGGAATGTGATTAAATACACCAAATTCACCTAATAGCATTCTAATACGCGCTGTGATGAATTGAATATTATTCTCCGGGCAACTAGTTTGTTTACACTATAATCAATAAGCTGAGTGTAGATGAAAAATAGATTGTGTCTGTATCGATGGCGAGATAAGTACAATTTTTTTAGGAAAACACTTAGTATATCGTCATAATTTTGACATCTTCTGATTGTTCGAAGTTAGTTTTTAATTAAATAGGAAGGTCCTGGGTTCAATTACCAGTACCAGAACATCGAATTTGTAACGATCGTTCTCCCTCGCAAGGCAATGGCAAACCAGCGAGCTATTCTGCCTAGTAAATCTATTCTGGAGTAGAAGTGTTTACACTTCCCGTGGTTCTAAGCCATCTTAAGTTGTAGGTACTCTCTGTCTGTGGCAATCTAAACGCGCAACACAAACATAGGAAAGAAGATCGCTATGTCTCGTAAGAGATAGAGCACTCTAAGAAAAAGAAGCATATAGTATTGTTCTTAAATTAATCTCCATTTTTATTAAATGCTCTGTATTTCCTTCAATTTTCATACAATATTAATTTATGTGCTATTAACGAATAGCCAATTTTTCAGTTTGTAAGGATTCAAAAGTATATTTTAAGGGATGGATTGTCTTTATCATCGTTTTCCTCAATAGGGTGCGAAATTAACATTTACAAAGCTTTCAGTGATTTACAAGTGGCCACTAAAATTCACACTTTACTTAACTCAATTCTGGCTGTAATATTTGCTAATATTTGTTATTGTTTAGTATTTCTATCGTGCTAGCGTTTCTGGAACTAAATAACATCTTCCAGCGGTCATAATTATGGAAATCAGCTCATCACGAATAGTTCGGATTTAATGCAGTTATTTAAATTTTCTTATTGTATCATAAATGTTAATAATAGCGATCAATACATAAATATTATGTACATATTATATTATACTTGCAGTTCAGAACTAAAGCAGCTACTTTTTAGTGAAATCAAAGTTTCTTTACTATGCCTGCGTTGCGCGTTTTGAAGTACTGCAGACATAGAGGACCTACAGCTTAACGTGAGTTCCGAAGCGAATGTAACGTGTGTAAATACTTCTGCTTCAGAGAAGATTTACTAGACAGAATACTCGCGGGTTTGTCATTCCCTGGTCAGGAAGAACAGCCGTTAAAAATCCCACATTCCGGTTTTTGCATTTTGCACCTCTAGAGTAGCCTAACGCGCTCCTGCTCACTCACGACCACCTCAGTTCCACGTATAGATAATAATAATGTACAGGGTCTTCTACTGGAAATAAAAAGGTTTGATTTTACTTTCGGCGGAACCGAAAGAGCCTTTACAGCTATTTGTTGTTGTTGTTGCTGCTGATACATGGTATAGTCGTTACCAAGGTTACAGATATTCAGACTTAGAGTTTTTATAGAACTCTCAAGCACTTTGGTATTGACATACATGTACATTCTTTAAAACAAACATTTTGCATACATACCAAAAATTAGTTGAATTACAAAAACAACCTAATAACTATGCCACTGCTTAGGTAGAGAATTAACAAGTTGACAGATGTTAGCATCCCGGAAACCCAATCGAATTTCCTAACATCGTCCGAGGTGGTAAATGGGAAGTCGGACCCCAAGATAAATAATCACCTACTTTTATATCTACTATCTGTCCTTTAAGTAGACCTAAATCCAAATAATTCGTCGTAAAATAAAAGACAAGTTGCAACCAAATCTCTTTTTACTTAATAAAAAAACAACCAACAATTCTAATATTTCTATACAAAAACATAAATTGAAATAAATTAGCAATCCAATTATACGTTCCTGGAACTGAATATAACTAAATTTAAATTGGGCGACACTCAAACAATTTTTCGGAATTTTATTGCGCTACTCAACTAAGATACCAGTAATTTTTAGCGCATTCCGTAACGAAGGAGGCCTCCGTGTGACGAATTCGTGCGTGATCAAAACGATCAAGGAAAAAAATGCAAACTGTGAACTCTTACAAACGCAATATCAACCCACTATCGGAGTACCCTGTATATACTTTACGTAAAATTGTTCCCCCTAATAAATGGAATATTAGAATAGTATTTCATATATACACAAATCCCCAATTAAAGCCCCACTGACACAATTATGTGACCCCAATCAATTACTAAATTAATTCTTAAATAAACCAAACAAAATCTCCTTTGCCGGAGTAAATTCTATATTGGAAATATATTCCTGGATATTTGCTTCCCTACAACTATGGGAAATGAGTTCCTGTGTAGCGACTCTCAAAGCGGAAAACGAATTCCCAATCGACAAACGATTTATAAGAAATAGCTCACTAATCACAATATACTTCCGGCAAGATCGACAATGCTTAACCCACTGACCTAATTACGGAAAATGGTCTTTTAGAATCCCTTTCCCCTCAAACTTATGAAACTCCAGTACGCACCGCGTTGACTTGACAGAAATGTAACTTCGAAATATTAAAAAGTCCTATAAGCAGGAGAATCACTAAATAAATATGTAAAAAGGGTTGCCTTCTTTTAGGCGCGAAAATCGTTACAATTTTTGGATTGCCGATACGTAATTAATTTACTTTAGTAAATGGAGTCCATTGCGCTATTTGTAATCAAGCTAAGACAACAATTCATGGCGTAATCGAGCTTGGGGGTTACATTACGTTTCCATTGCTATACAGTGGCCCCTTTTCTATCACGTGCTTCTCCTCAACACTAATCTAGAAACAACAGGATCTACAGCCGAAAGTTGAAGTCAAACAACAGAAATTTCATAGAAAATTTTTGGCATAAAGATCCTACGGTTGTCAAGGCCTACATTTTTCAATAAAAGTCGAAATTATAACATTAGATTTATAATTATAAGTAAAAAATAATTAAAAGATTAGGCTAAAATAGTAGAAGATGAAAACTAGAAATACAGCAACTAATACAGTAATAATACAGTCGTCTTGTTTAATTTGACGTCAAAGTAGGCCCTGAAAAGTTCATTGTGAATATATCACAAAACGTACCTAACCCTACTTTTATAAACAGAATTGACAAAAAAGCGTTCAAATGGGAACATTTAAAAATGGTTTTAAGAAACAATAAATTTCCATCAAATTGTAACAACTTAATTGTAATTAATTGCAATAAAGAAAGAATTTATAACAAATGATCGATATGTTCACCACGTTCACCCAGGCACGCTCGAACTCTTCGCACAATCCCATTACTGACATTTATTAACATATACGGGAGGTTATTAATTTCAGTACTTTTTTGAAATATTCTGTGTTGCAATTCATTCAATGTATTCAATTCAATGTATCCATCTAAATAAAACCAGGCCATGCAAAAAGTTTTCTGAAATAACTCGTCATCGAGGATATTTAGGAACCACTGACAATATTCGACACGCTGAGGATAATCAGCTTTGTGTAATTGTTGTACAGACTGCAAACGGTAGGGATACCTTTCTTTAATACTTTGTGGCAGGTGCTAACTAACAACTGAACTTGTTGAGACAATTATATGCTCCTGCAGCAAAACCATTTTATTTCAAAAAGTTACGTTACCAAACACAAACAACCGGCGAATAGAGATTACAGAGAGTGAAATTGATGTTCAGTCAGAAAAGATTCTGTCTTAGTTAAAATTATTAAAACATATACTGTACTACACATACCTATTTCACAAACAGAATACAAAATGTATTCTTCAAAAAAACTGACTTTTGAAACCGCAGGTTAAAAATTCACCACAACAGCACAGAAGCAAAAAGTGAGGTTGGGTTGAAACAGTTGATGTGTGGTGCGTTCACAATGAACTTTTCAGTGCCTACTTTGACGTCAAATTAAAAAAAAACACACGATATAATAACTGTAACCAATCAAACAGGAGAACTATGAAATATTAAAGTCTAGCGCATAATAGCAGTAATCCCTTAATTAATAGATACCACGGCTGCCAACAAGAAATATTAGTGAGATTAAGGTGCGTTACATATCTTGAAGTTAGCATTATTATTCGTTAAATTATAATATATACAGGGTATCCCATGACGTGAGGCCCTTCGTGTACGTAATCTTTAGACCAAATACAGTTAAAAATTCTAATAAATTTATGCCCTAAAGTAAACCGTTTTCAAAATAGAGTGTTAAATTAATATTTATTAAATAATTACAATTACAGAAAAACCAATATTAATTTTTATTTTAGTTTGATTCACTATAAAGATTGTTCAAAATGGCCACCGTTGCTCTAGAGACACATTCTGGCCCTTCTTAAGAAATCTGATTTCCCTACGTAAGATTGTTATTCCAAATTAGTTCTGCTGCCTCAAAACTGTGCTCTATAAGATCTCCAACAGTCTCTGATAGTGTTTGGTATACCATAATTTCATATGGCCCCACAAATAATAATCTAAACGAGTTAAGTCTGGAGATCTTGGGGGCCAGGGTTGCTGCTCTCCTCTACCAATTACACGTCCTTCCAACCGTTGATTCAAAAATTGTCTTACACGTGACGCAAAGTGCGCAGAGGCACCGTCGTGCTGGTACCACATACCCTGTCTGTTCGCCAGAGGGACGTCATCTAACAATCCACCCAATTAATGATCTTTTAGAAAACGTATATATCTGTCGGCGGTTAAACGGTTCTCAAAAACGAATGGACCAATGAGCATGTTATCAATAATTCCACACCAGATATTCACTGGAAATCTATGTTGATAATTTGACACAGTGGTCCTCTGCGCAACCGATAGGTGAAATTTTAATATTTTAAATGCAACACCCCATAGTTTTGTACATCTTTACAATTATCATAACATTTAGTATACGATAGTATATCCCGATTGTTTCTTCAATGACTGTGAAATATTTGCAAAAACCATTACGAACAAATTGTTGTAATTTTCCTGAAAATACATTCTTGTTTTTCAAAATATTAGAATATCTTTGGTAGTAGAATATGGACGCTACGCGAAGAATGTTAACCGTATTTCAAATATGTACATATGCATACGAGTATTCCGCATAAAATATTTTACAATGATTTACTGCTTAACCAGCAGCAGTACAGTATTCACCCTATCATGAAATAATCGAAAATATATATCAAATTTTTAATGTTTTCCTTAATAAATAGAATTAAACAACAAAACAGAACAATAATGAAAAGTGGTCCTGCTTTCGCCCAGTATACACTTACAGAGAAAGTGAATTTCTAATATTATTTTCTGGCATTTCTAATAATCTAATGTGTGTATTTTTTTCTTACATCAAAGTATACATAATTGTAAATAATAATATACAGAGTGATTAGAAAATAAGCGCCTCAGGTTCATGGGTATATTACTCACTGAAAATTAGAGTATAAGTATTTGTAGTACGTCTTGTACTTGAGTAAAGCATTTTCTTTGTATATAGCTGTATGTATACAGGGTGACAAAATAGTGTGATTTGGATACCTAATATCTTTATTATAGCAGCTGAGAGAAAACTTTAAATACAAAAGTTGTTTGTTTAATTACTGTGCATAATTTAAAATTATTGATGACTATATAGGGTGTTTTGTTTTAGTGGAACAATAGACAATATCTTTCTTTTAAATAGGACATCCTGTATATTATTATATTTTTGGATTTCTTATTTTTTTCTATTTACAACGAAATAAGGTTTCAGGTATGTATTATTAATGGTTTCGGTAATAATTAACGTCTTCTTAAATTGTGACAAAATGACCGTGTGTGTTTATAACAGTTAATATCTAAAAACGGGTTAGATTTTTCAAAATTATTTTGCAGTTTACACGAACGCATTTTTAGATCTGTTTAAAATTTAAATATTTTATACAGGACGTCCCTATCTCAATTTTTTGAAAGGAACACCCCGCATATTTTTACGTTTTCGAGGTTGTCGTTCCTTTATCCTTTTAATCATATGTGCGGTTTTATATGACGTGCGTTGTTAGTTTTGAAAATATTTAGAAATTATTAAAAAGTTAATAGAAAAATACAGAAAACTTGATATTACGTCATCATGTATATGCATTATCTGTTATAAGTATCTAGAAAAGAGACTTTCACACCACTAAAGCACGAAATTTGTGTTTGAAAATTGCATTTTATATATAACTCTGCATTATATAAATAGGAAGAAAATTATTCCTCAACAAACGTTCTATCGAAGTTTAGCCGGATCTGCCAATCACCTTGTATAATAAACAAAATGTAGAATTCTTAACATTTATATTCTTTGAGGCTTTCGCGGTTTCTCGAACTGTCAATATTACAATTTACTTTCGGCTTAGACCGCGTCGTCATTTGGGGTCTACACCCCGCATTATCAGGTAAAGTCCTCCCTATAGCTTCCTATTCGCAATCTTAATTCAATGGAACGACCCGTTTGTCCGATGTAGTTTGAACCACAACAGCAAGGGATGTTGTAGATCCCGGCTGATTTTAAATTTGATGTATGATCATTTGCGGATCTGAAACCGTTTCCCAAAGTTTCATGAGTCCTAAAGACTGTCTTTACGCTGTACCTTCTAAGAACATTCCCAATCTTACCAGTAGTGCCTTTACTGTAAGGTAGAAAAGCTAAGCCTTCCCGAGATGTCAGTTCCTCCTTAGCCTTGGGCTGTTCCGAATTGCGAATTACTCTCTGAAATTCTGTGGCTGTATAACCGAAGGAAGATTTAGCTTTTCTACCTTGCCTTACCTTACAGTAAAGGCACTACTGATCAGATTGCGCATGTTCTTAGAAGGTACGGCTTAAAGACAGTCTTTAGGACTAATGAAACCTTGGGAAACGGTTTCGGATCCGCAAAGGATCATATATCAAATTGTAAATCAGCTGGGATCTACAACATTCCTTGCTATTCTAGCTCAAACTACATCGTACAAACCGGTCGTTCCATTGAGTTAAGATTGCGAGAGCACAAAGGTGATTGCAAGCAAAAACACATCACAAAATCCCTCGTTCCGTTCGGCTGGCTCAAAGAGGTTTAACTAATCTAAACACACGGTCCTGTTTAGACAGGCAGGGCCTACGAACAAATATTGCTCAAACTTCTAGAGCAAATGCTTGTAAAGGCAGGCAAGCTACAGATCGTGCCTTACCTGATAAGTGATAATGCTGGGTGTAATTGTTAACATTTCCACTTGCCGTATTACATGGATTATAAGACGCATGTTTTTCCCTATTTTTGTGTCTCTGTATTTGTAGTGTCTTATACTCGACGACTTCTTACCAAGGTACTGGTGGCTGACGAGAAGCTTTCTGGCTTACAAAAATGCGGGTGCTTCTTATAATCGGTGGTGTCTTATAATCGATATAATACGGTAACATCCTTCGCGTTTTTTAACTTTCCTCTTATCAGTAGTAACCTAACATTTTTCAAAAATTCGACTATAATTTCAGTTATGGACCTCAAAAAAGGACAAAATTTCTAAAAGAAAACTAAATTATATTTTCACAGTCACCTACGTTTTAACCCCATTTGAATTTATAACAATAACAACATTGATTAAGCCAATAATTAGCATTGGCAGTATATCCGCGTAATCCACTTATTTTTGTAGTAATTTGTATTTGCCTCGCTCGTGTGTGTACCAAGTATCGATTCATCGTAACACAGCGGCCCTTGCCACCGTACAATTTAGAGGATTAGTAAAACATTCCTTTAATTAATTATTTGCAGGGATTAATTAAATAATGAACTTTTCGTTCGTCGGTTTATTGTTTTATCCAGCCTGCGTTGGTGGAAATTACCAGTGTTTTTAGAGCATTATTAAAAAGCGATTTCTCCTTTTGGCATCTTCCATTTGCTGTTGTAATTAAGAATCCGTCAAGGAGAATCTTGTACTTTTATCCAAACCCTTGTTTATTTTGAAAATAGCGTACACGATTTATGCTGTAAAAGCGGTTTGTTAAGGTTTGTTTTTCTGAGGAAATTCTTTTAAAATAATAAAAGGCAGAATAATTCTTAATATATATGTTTCGTTCACAGCTTGATGTTTTTGATAAATATTTAACTACAAAATTTAAATGAAATCTAGATGAACCTGTGAGCTATTCGCCACGTCTTTTACCATAACTTTTTTAAAAATAATGTTAGAAGAATAGGAATAACTGATTTCATTCAGAGGTTGCCTGTGTGTATCTTCTTCCTACTTCTGTTATATAGGTTTTTCAGTCAGTAACTGTTAGTCAAGACAACCACCCCGGTACTTCCCAGGACCAAGAAGTTGCTACGCGGAAGAATTCCTGGAAGCCCATCACAGTATACGGCACCCGCGGAAATCTCAAAACCAACATTATATATATATATATATATATATAATGTTGTGTATGCCCTCCGACCTTAATACGTTCAGCAATCAAAGAAAGAAATTACTGAAAATAACGTATTAAAATTAATGAAGGTAAATCACATCCAATACCACGACTATAAGAGACTCTCAGGGTAATATGCTGTACTACGGACTTGTAGTATACTATGAAACTGTTTAATTTAGACAAAGTAATCAATGTTCAATATTTTTCATAAATGAAGTCTGAATTTACAATCCATTACATGGATGCTCCCTAGTTTTACAAATTTTAAAATTACAAATTAAAGAAATAATAAACACAACTGAATCTTCTCAATTATAGTCAAACCTTGTTCGACGCCACAAAAAATAATCACTAACCCCTTTCTTCAGTAGATCTTTCCAAACTGGCCCAAAAAATTTCTACCAGCTAACCAGAGCTTTATCAACCTCCACCTCGGCTGCGAGTGGAACTCTTTCCAATATTATTTTCTTTCCAAACTTGCAAACTTCTGATTAAACTTTAACACCTACTAACTTTTTCAACTTCTCCTGGATGTAAATTGTAGTTAAACTTTCACAAGAAATTATTCTTGTTTAAGTACCAATTCAAAAATATATCCGCCATTCATTAAAAAGCTTTATTTTCCAGCTTACAAGAAACCTATATAATCTTCTATCTAGAAAAATTCGTTTAACAACTATCCTATACCCAAGACTTTTATACTATGTCCATAAAAACACCCTTCTTTACTTTTCTCAATTCCTCGTAACTAATTAAATTTTTATTTTAATTTTTATACATTTTTCAACATTTTGAAACACAACCTCCTATCTCTAATAAATTACACAATATCTAACAACCATCGGACACCGCATACAATGGATAGGAATTACTCATCATTCCTTCTACTCTAAAAAAAATAAATAAATGATCTAAAATATGTTTTTGAATTAATTTAAGCCAAAACAGATTATAGCAAGCTCCAAATCATATCACACATCATCCCTGGTTCACTATCATTAATATAAGATTTATTGAACAAAAATAAAATACTGAAGTACCTTCACACCCCAATATGATATTACAGCAAGATATATGCAAATGCTGCAGCACAAATAACGACACAAATAAACTAATATAATCAAAATACCTCGTGGAGTACCACAAGGCGACTCAACTTCCCCCAAACTGTCCACATTAGCTTCGAAGAATATGTTCAGAACACTAGATTGGGAAGAAAGAGGCATAACAATACATGGCGAAAAGAGATTTGCCGATGACACAACTCTAATAGCAGAAAACAGAACGGAACTGCTAGAGATGAAATGAATGAGTGAAAAATCAAAACAGATTGGAATAAAAATAAACAACAACGAAACAAAATACTTAACAAATGAAACAGAAGAACATCAAGACATTACTCTATAAGACAAAATAATAAAGAAATTTTAAACATTTATATATCTAGGACAAAAATTAGAAGTATCAAAGAATAATTTGACAGCAAGTGTAGATAAAAGATTGTAACTGGCTTGGTCAGCGTACGGGAGCCTAGAAGAAGTATTTAAGTCAGATACACCAAACACTTTCAAAGCACAAACCTTCGACCAGTATGAGTTGCCAATTCTAACACATGGCACAGGGACATGGGTCCTAAACAAAGGCATTATACATAAACTCCAGGTTACACAAAGGGCGATGGAAAGAAGAATACTGAACATCAAATTACGAAACCGAATAGCAAATATAGAAATACGAAGAAAATGTAAAGTAACCGATATGATAGAACGTCTACGTACCTTAAGATGGAATTGGGCGGGACCCATAGGGAGAATGCAGGATAATAGATGGACTCGAAAGATCGTGGAGTGGAAACCCGAGATAAAAGAAGTAGGGGAAGGTCGCAGACTAGGTAGACATATGATGTTAAGAGAGTGGCAGGGTGCGACTGGATGATAAAAGACAAACAACAGAGAAGAATGGAACAACCTAAGGGCGGCTGACGTCCGACGATGGATGATATAAGCTGCAGAAGAAGAAGACCTTTTATGGCCCGCACTTTTTTAAATTAATGCTAAGCAGTCACCGATTACGAATTAAAAATTGAACTAATATGTGTAGCTGCTAACAAATCAGGTAAATGCTTATTGCTGGTGAATAAAATTCATATGCTGCAATATGTACCTGTCCAGTACTTGTTTTGGCATTACAAGTTTCCTGCTCATTCTTTTCCAATGATACAACCGTAGAGTATAAACGTAACTCTTTATTTCAATCAAAAACTATATTAGTCTACTACGTACAATTACATCGAGCAATGTACCCATAGATGTATGGATTCTTCAAGGAGGGCTCTATTCTAACACAACAACAGTGTTGAGACATGTGCAGGGTCAACGATATTAGTATACAGATTAGTTAAGATTTTACCTTAAAACGTATCTATTTTCTGAACTGTTAGCTTTAGGGATTAAACCTAGGCTCATTTCGGTTTATGCAAATTCAGTTAATGCAAATTGATAACATTCAATTGCATGTTACCAATTTATGTTTAGCAGTGTATTCTTCTAGCACAGAAACCATATAGAATCACATTTTCACTCATTGCACTCGCTGAATTGCACAAATATATTAAAACTACATGTTTCTACCTTAGCGCTGAGGAGAAACACGTGGCAGCGAAGAGGTCGATGCCCAACAAAAAGACAAAAGGGCTTTTAATGATGATTAAAACAGCATCATAAAGTAGCGAAAGAATGTACTGCGAAAGACAGAAATGTAAAACTTGAAATAAAAGTGAGTGTAAGTTGGGTAATTTCAAAATTTACTATCGTAAAATAGTCAACAATTTTAATTTAACATTTATCTTTACATCATATTTATTCTTGTATCTTTGTGATGCTTTCACCGCCTGTATGATAAATAAAGGACGATTAGGGGTAATTTCAAATAGTAACAGCATATACCACTTAGTAATAATAGTAATATAAAGAGTCAGGCTCCTGCGGTTTGTGTCTAAGGAAGTCATCTCTTCAGACTTATACCACGTCATCGTGGACTTGAATGATCCTGACGTTTCGCTAACCGTTGCAAGTAGCATTATCTAAGCGTAATGATAAACGTGTGGTGGTAGCTCAGTTATTAGAGCGCTCGCTTTCTGAATAAAACATCGATTCTGGCTTGGGTTCGAAACCTAAGCAGAAATATGCAGATTTATGAAAATATTGTATGCAACCCACCACACACAATTTCCTAATTCGGCTTGCAACCGTGGGATCTTAATGCTAAAAACCTTCTCTGAAATTTCGGTCGTTCGGATTCGACGTTAAACTGTAGGTCCCCCGTGTTTCTACCTTACCGCTGAGGAGAAACACGTGGCAGAGAAGAGGCCGATGCCCAGCAGTGGGACGGAAACGCTGTTGATGAATGATAAACGCTTTGATAATGCTACCTGCAACGGTTAGCGAGACGTCAGCATTATTCAATTTTACGACGACGTGGTCTAAGCCCGAAGAGATGATTTTAATAATAGTAAAGTTATTTATAACTGCAATACATTTTTTTATTATGGAAACATCCTCATTATTAGTGTCCTGGCAAGAATAATTTTAAACATTAACAGTTTTAACATACGAGATCTGCTCAGATATTATGGTGAATGACCGTACAGCGTTATAATCTTCAAAATGTTGTGTAACCTTCCTTTAGTTTTCTGGGAGACGCCGTATTGATCGATTTACATTCGTAACTACGAGCAAAAACTATACGTGACTAACGAGTAAATATGATATGTTGTATCGAACTTATGTAATATTAGTAAATGTTTACGAAAATGTTGTTACCCCAACGGTACTACAGAGTTTGATCGATTGCATGGTGATTGGCAACTAGTTCAGAACAAATAAACACCAAAAAACACATTACCAGTTAAATGATTTGAACAGACGATTGATAGTTCTAAAACTAACCTATGATTTGAAATTCGAGTTTAGCTGTAGCCTACACTAATGAAATCTTCTTCTTTTTTTTGTGGACATGATACATATTTAATACCGGTTTGGTTGTTGTTCCTGTTGTTCCTGTGGGATGGATTGCCAGCTGTCCTTCCATCCTGTCGGTGGTCGTCCGATAGGTCTTCTGCCATGTTGTTTATTGTTTCTGGCTTTCTTGCCCATCCTCGTTATAATGCTGGCTCCACTCGGAATGAAATCAAACCCATACATTCAAACTGGCTTGATCAAACGTCCGCGAAGACTAGGGGGCTGATTCTCTTCAGTCTGAATAGGGTGTCACGGTTATCTAATAGGTTGATGGCCAAGTTGTTTGCGTGCTTCCCCAGATTTCTTAAATATTTAGAACTATTATTTTGGATGACTTCTTTAACGCAGGCTATTTTGAGGTCTCGTTGAATGACCGAGTTACGTACGTACCATGAAGCTTGTCTCATACTTTCAATTGAAACCTTTTAATGATTTATATGTTTAAGATAATCGCAGTACTCCACAGTTCTATGCCGTACGTCAAAACCGGCTTTAGGAATGCTTTATATACAAGTAATTTATTTTTCCATAGACAGTTTTGACTTATTACCCATTAACCAGTACATTTTGCTTAGCTGGTGATTTAGCTGTTTTCTTTTGCTCCATATGTGTGCGCGCCAGTTCAGACGTCTGTTGATGGGCATTCCTAGGTACTTCACAGAATTATGAGGTTGCGGTAGGATCTTACTATTTAATGTACCTTGAGGACATGTCACTTTTTTAGCCAGCGTTGCACTTCACTTCACCTCAATAAGGTTTTCTTGTAGATACAGTGATGCTTCCATCGGGTTATCATGAGCTGCAAGAATATCCGTGTCGTCTGCAAATGTAGCTATAGCAGTTTTTGCGTTTGTTGGCAAATCTGCTACGTATACCTCCAATTCGGAAGGAACATAGGTCCTGGGCCAGAACCGATATTGAAAAAGCCCAAGTTCTTGCTGAACATCTGCCCAAATTGTTCACACCACATCCCTCTGAAGACACCAGATAGTATCAACCAACTTCACCAATTTTTGGAACTTCCATTTCAGATGTTACCACCAGTCTCTGCTTCCTCTCCTAAAGAGGTATTATATATAATCCACAAAAAACTAACACCCTGGTTTTGACCTAATTACATGCGAGGTACTTCGAGAACTTTCAATAAGGGCAATTGATTTAGTTACAGCTATTTCCAACGTTATCCTAAGGCTAGGTTTTCATCCACCTCAATGGAAGCTGGCACAAATAATCCTAATTCCTAAACGGGGTAAACCCCCTTGTGAACCTGAGTCGTACAGACCAATCAGTCTTCTTCCAGTGACATCCAAAGTTTTCGAAAAGTTACTGCTGAAAAGACTCATAACAAAGGACAACCTAATACCTTCTCACCAGTTTGGTTTTCAAGGAAAGCACTCCACGATTAAATAAACACACAGAGTTACAACCACCATCGAACAAGCCCTACAAGCAGGAAGATTCTGTTCTGCGGCATTCCTGGACACTTCGCAGGCATTCGACAAGATATGGCACGAAGAGCTCTGCTACAAAATCAACCTGCTATTACCACACCCATACGCAGTACTATTAAAGTCATACTTCACCGATCGAGCATTCGAAGTAAAATTACCTAAGGCGAAATCAAAACTTACCCCCATAAAAGTTGGAGTGCCGCAAGGAAGTGTCTTGGGACCAGTGCTGTACCTGCTATACACCGTCTATACAAGAAAACCATAATGAAGTGAAGAATTCGATTCAATGTTTACACCTATAACCTTCACTAGTAGGAGAGAAACATGTCCTCAAGTTACATTAAATAGTAAGATCCTACCGCAAGCTGATTCTGTGAAGTACCTCGGAATGCACATAGTAAATAATGGAGACAAAAATGAGAAGGCCCCACAATAGCACACTTACTTTCTAAATGAATTTGTCATACCCGGAAATAAACAAAAACAACTCTCTAGGGAAGAGATAACCATCAAAATGTCAGTTTATGCAAACATAAAAGTGATATGTTGGCTATAAAATCTCACTTTTTTGGAACAACTCAAAGCTGATTTCTTTCTGACAACTGACGAGCCGTTTGCAATAAGTGCGAGGTGAAATTCATATTGAAGAGAGAAGGCGCGAGGGACGCGCGTAGTGAACCCAATAATTTCACGCATATGCTTTACCTTACCCTTGATGTCCCAGAGACGTTTGCGGGAGACCCTTGAAATTTTATTCCTCTAGCGAGGGGCTTTCTTGTATCTGCGAACAATAAAACTGTCAGGTCGGCGGCGGCAGAGAACGAGATTGGAAAACGCGGGTAGCAACAGGTTTTGAAATAAATATAGTATCACTTTTATAGTTTACTTCCTTTGTGTGCTCTATCCTTTGTACTGAATTTCCCTGTTGACCTGCTTTTTTAATTCGATGGTACGTTCAGTCGCACAAATTAAATTTCACAGTAGGAAATTGCTTTTACAAGGAAAGGGTGATAATTATTCACAAATTATCAAACCGATATACAAAAATAGTGTATATTTCTAGTAAATAATTATTCCATTTTTCTGCTTCAAGTTTTATAAGTTAACTTTGTGTCAACAGTAGTACAACTAGTGATCCCGATGTTTTTACAAACTTGGAATTAAAATCATGAATTATAGAGCTAAGACAATCTTAATGTAATTGAAACGAGTTAACTTTACTGTGCTAGTCAGAACCAATACAGTAGCATATGTAATCGGTCTTGGTTCAGAGTGCACGTAAAGCCGTCGGTCCCGGTTTTTATACATTTTTGACAATCATAAACCTTATAGTGAAACTTCTCTACTCTGTTCCAAGGGTTAGGTTAGCCTCCTGCCCGGCATACGTGCAAAGAGGGCTCAGAAAACCTACGCCATTGTAGATAATTAATAGATCATTGACCTATACATTGAAAAGAAGAAGAAACTATATAAGTTTATGTTTTCTTTATTGATCGCCATTAGCTGTTCTTCTCTACAAAAATCTTTTCGTTAATAGCAACAAACTGTGACCTCTCGTGGACCAATTAGGGTGCTAGTTTTATAGTCTAATATATATGGATATATTGTTTGCCCATATTTGCAATAAAAATAATTATTATTTAAATCTGAAAATATGCACATAGATGACAATATACGTATACTATTTTTTTCTTTTTTACAAATGGAGAATTCATTATAAATAGAAACACCGTTTTGTTGAAATCATTCTATGTTTACTGAATTACTTTTATTTAGAAACGCTAGCATATGGAATCGGTGAACAAGTCTATCTATAAAAAAATTATAATAAATTTAGTTAGGGAATATAGATGGCTACTCAATTTCGCTTCAGTAAATCTTCATTTTGTTCTCTGTTACGGTGGTGAGTATAATCTTACTAAAATCACATTCTCTCATGTAGCGTGTTAGTATCAAGTTTCTTTTTTTACGAAACTAGAGGTAACTGTACTGGAGAACGCCGTCTTGTTGATATAAGGGTCTACCATGAGAAGTCCGTTGCATGTTGCTCAGAAATAAGCCTCTGCTATAGTAACTGTTCCACTTTAAAGGTTTCAGTAATTAAATTAGAAAATTTATATTAGGGTCATTAACTAATCGTAAAGTTAGGTCTGAAGATCTAGATAGCAACTGATTATGCTCTGGGTAAGCTGATTTGTAGGTCGCTTCTCTTGTTATGAGTTTAGCGTGATAAATATCGCCAGCGATATGTGAAATATTCTTACATAGGAAACTTACATTTTGGTGGCAGTCCAAATAGGGATTAGTAGTAAGAAAGCATATATACAAGAAAATTAAAGTAAATTAGATCTGGCAATTTAGTAGGCTACTTAACAAGTGCTAGTTTTAGTTCCAGAAGGGCCAGTATCTATTTTATCTATATATATATATATATATATATATATATATATACAGTGGTCGTAAAACACCCTCCCCTCCTACTAACTTTTGAAAGACTTGAT